>MU224587.1:745088-769191 GCA_018584345.1 Thuja plicata | reverse complement strand
TATATATATGCATGTGATTTTTATTGAGCTACTGATGTTTATTTTAGTGTGCAGGAAAAGTACCATGGAATTTATTGGAGAATCAGTAACCAACCCTATGCACAAACTGTAAAGCCAAGGTTGAATCTAATAAAGAGATTCAAACCTCGTTGTTAAGTGATTTTATTTGTGACCGTAAATTGTATGAATGTATTAGGTGTCTTCTCTATGCAATTAGTGACATGTCAATGTTGTGTTATGTTATTTTATAGTGTCACTTGAAACTTGTTATGTGTTTATGTGATGACATGTCTACTAAGGCTGGCAATGGAACCAAATTAATTTGTTTAAACTTAAATTTTGTTTGTCACTTCTAGAGGCCAAAAGGAGGTCCTAAGGGTCAATTTTAGGAAAATCCAAGTACCTTAGTGATAAGGGTATGGGTTAGGAACATTTATAACACATCTAGAACTCACTAGTGGCCTTGGTGACCCTCTTAATAACCCATTACTCACATGTTGCGAAAATGGAGTGAGTCTTGAACTTTTTCCCATACCCAAACTCCTTTCCAATCTTGCATTTATGATAGGG
This sequence comes from Thuja plicata, assembly GCA_018584345.1. Taxonomy (NCBI): domain Eukaryota; kingdom Viridiplantae; phylum Streptophyta; class Pinopsida; order Cupressales; family Cupressaceae; genus Thuja; species Thuja plicata. The sequence goes on along the minus strand of MU224587.1, from coordinate 768,621 downwards.
GACATAGGACAGCCAAAGGACTTAGGAGTCAATTCTGAAATTAATGTTGTTGTGTGGGTAAGATTTGGAGACCTTTTTAGAGGCCCTTTGTAGAGTTAGAGGGTGTTCACCCACTCTCTACTTTTAGAGACATTAGGGTTTTGGATTGAAGGAAGCAAAAAGGGATTGGGTTCTTCTCAAACATCATTTTCCATAACACTTGTGAAGGTCGGTCTCCACCATTGTCATTGTCATGGAAGCTTTCTTGTTTTGTAGCAATTAGAGTAGTATGTATTTCATTCTCTTGTATATGTTATTTATGTGTTTTGTGTTGTTGTGATGTAAAGGAAAGAGATTTTGGTTTGATTTCATGCTTATGGTTTTATTCTTGTTTGAATGAGGGAGTTTTGTGAAGGGTGTAATGGCATTACTCACCCTTGGATAGGGAAGAAGTGGCCATGTATGGGGGAAGGGGTTAGTCAGATTCCATGGAATTGTAGATTCTCTTCCCATGGAGAGAAGAGGGAAAAGATGAAAGGTGTATGGGCCCTTGCATGCCAATGAAGGTTATTGAGCTTGATTTGGGGGAGATAAGGAGGAGAATGTATAGAAGAGTGTATTTGGATTATAGCCTTGGAAAGGCATGGTTTTGTATGTATTTCATTGGCAATCTCCTACATAGAAATCCACCTTCACCCATTGTTATGGGTTCAAGGTGAATCCTATTGTGCAAGCCTTAGATGGGAGTTTTCTTGTTGTGTTTGTATTGTGAAAATGGTGTGATTGTCACCCTTTGGTTACCAATTATCCTAGCTCAGGGGTGGTCTCCTTGAGACCTAGGATGAGAGGTGAGCTCTCCATGGTAGTATCATTTTTTTTTGCAGATTTTGGGAAAGAACCTTGTGTTAGAGCCCTTTGAAATTGGAGCTTGGATGGTGTTCTTGTTTCCTTGAAAGTAGAGACTCCTCCATTGTAGTGTCTTTTCTTATATTGTGCCTTCATGTTGAAGGTGAAGTTTGTAACTGAATGGACTAAATTTTGTAGCCTTCAATATTGTAAATGAAGATGTAACCTTTGTGAAAATGAAAGAAAATCATGTGCTTAAAGTTTAGATGAATTGCAAGTTATTTCTTGCTTATTTCTTTTCAAAATTACAGTCTTGCAAATTTCAAATTTAATATATATTTTCTCCTCCCTTGAAATCTAGATCTCTAACACAATATTATCAACACTTTATCTTGAATTCCTTATTACAATTTCAAACTTTGGAGGATAACATGGTAACAATAGTTCATTTATCAAATTTGGACACTAATTAACAACTTACCATTACCAAATACCCTATAAATGATTCTCTTTGTGTATTGCATTAATATAATATACATTGCATACATCTAACTTAAAACAACCAAAATAAATAAATAAATAAATAAATGTAATGAAATGCAATGTTAGAGGAGAGAAAAAAAATAACACTTTCCAGAATTTTGAGAGCCAAATGCTCTCTGTAAAATGTATGAGAGATGATTTAATTCCTACATTACCACAAAGAATATTCCCCCTAGGATACCCCTCTAAATTTTGGGGTTAGAATAATAAAACCCCTTATAAATTATGATTAAAATAAACTCTCTGTTAAGTTAGCAACTTGCCACCATTTTAATAAGATAAATGTAGAATAATGGAAAAAAGGGAAGCAAGTAATTAAATATGAAAACACTTACCATTTTGTAAGTGGGCCCCACATCCCTCTTCCATACCTTACTAGGCAAAGTAACTGGCCTTAAGAAATAATAATCAAGGAGTAAGGATGGGTTTGGGTACCATCTCCTTGTTTCCTGTGCCACCCACCCACTTGCCATTCCTTTCTCCTTACCATGCGTAGGATACTTGCATTTTTGTATAAGCTAAGGCTTGTTGCACTTTGGAAACAGTTTGGTGGGCCCCCAAAATTTAAACTTGCTGCAATTCCTTCACTTAGGAATTTGAACCCTCCCCTTGCTTTTGATTTATCTCATCACCCACTTGGCACATGAGCCAAGGAGAAGGAAAGGGTGATGGGATAGGGGTAGGGTAGGCATAGGGTAGATGAGTAGGATGGTTAGTAGGTAGTTAGTAGGATAGTTAGTAGGATAGTTAGTGGGTATTAAGTTAGTTTAAGTTAGTTAAATAGATTTATTTTCTTTATTGTTTTCTTTTAAATTGTGTAGCTTTTTAATAGATTAATAGACTTACTTTTTATTTAAACGATGTAGTTTATTATTAGATTAATAGATTTACTTTTTATGTAAAATGTGTAGTTTTGTTATGATTTATTCTTTTTTAATTTGCCTAGTTAGTGTAATAGTTTAATAATTCATGTTATTAATTGAAATTGATTAGCCTATTAGAGTAATAGATGTATTCCATTAATTTAAAATGTATAGTTTAGATTTATTAATTGTAATTACTTCGATAATGTTTATTACTGTTATGTGTTTTCATGAAATTGTTAAAAGGGTAAAACCTGAATAAAGAGGTATTAATGGGCTATGTTAATATGTTTTTGATTAAGGAAAACAGGTTTTGTTGGGTTAATATGTTAAGTTAAGTGTTCTTTTCGAATCATGGAATATTTCTCTTTGTAATTAATTAATTGTCTATTATTAAAAATGTGTGCACAAATGAAGTTTAGGATTTAATTATTCTTGATATCAGTTAATTGGAAAATTTGGATAGTTCCTCAAGCAAGTTAAACGCATCCTTTCACAATGAAATTGGATAAGATTATAGTAACTATGAGAACCTTATTAAATCAGGAATGTTTAAGGATTGTAATGACATTGAATAGGATTAATAAATTGGATTGCTAGGTCAACCATTAATGGAGTTAGTATACCCCTGTGTCCCTATAGTACTAAACCATAGAATCTCTTACCATTTATCAAGTTGGAATACCAACTCTGTAACCGCCTTATTGATAACCCCGACTCAATCTATGACTAGACCTTTTAGCTTGAAAAGTAACTTCACCATGTTGTCACCTTTCCTAAACACTTTAAGTATTATTGTGTCATCATAGTTGTTGTTCTTATGTTTAAAAAATAATAATAATTTGTCTGTGTGTTTTTCCCTAGTTTTGGGCATGACATCTTCCACCAAGAATTCATACCTAGCATTTAGATCAGGCATTTGAAGTAAAGAGGCTAGAGTAGCCATAGCATCTGCTACTCTATTTTTTATCCCTTAGAATTTGTTCAAATGTAATCAAGACAAAGTATTTATTCCAGTCATCTATCATCCTTTTGTATGGCATCAACTTGTCATCCTTAGTTTGATAGTCATCATTAATTTGGTTGATGACCAACTATGAATCCCCATATACTTGCAGTTCTATTATTTTCCATTCTAAAGCCATTTTAATGCCTATGACTAAATATTTGTATTCTACAATATTGTTGGTATAAGGGTACAAAATTTTGTAGGACTTGGGAATGGTGTATCCTTATGGTGTGATCAACAAAACACTGGCTCCTGATCCATGTTGAGTGTAAGATCCATCAAATTATAGATTCCATGATTTGGCTTCCACATTGACTATCTCTACATCTAGAAATTATATCTAAATAGGATGAGTTGAAGCGAAAGGATTTTCTACTAATTGATCTTCTATAAATTGTCCCTTAATAGCTTTACGATCTACATACTCAATGTCAAATTCACTTAATACCATCACCCATTTAGCAATCCTTCCCATGAGGATTGTTTTGCTAAGAAAATATTTGAGTGGATCAATCTTGGAAATTAACTTAACCTTGTACATCAATATGTAATGTCGTAGCTTTTGGGAAGCAAAAAATACCGCTAGGAAAGCTTGTTCCATGAAGCTATAGTTTTACTCATTTTTTATCAAGGTTATGCTTAAGTAGTAGATTTCTCTTTCTTTTCCATCATCATCCTCTTATGCCAATAAAACCCCTAAAGATCGCTCTATTGCTGAAATGTATTATAGTAAGGGTTTTCCTTTGATGGGAGGCATCAAAATAGGTGGATTGAACAAATATGTCTTCAATAGGGTAAAATCTTGTTCACATTCATCATCCCATTTGAAAATAGTATCCTTGTGTACAAATCTTGTGAAAGAGTGACATTTTTCTGCCAATTGAGAGATGAACATATAATAGATTGGAGTCATCCTTGCAGTGACCTCATTTGACTAATGTTTTTGGGTGTTTCCATTTCCATAATTGCTTGCACTTTTTCCGGATCTACTTCTATCCCTTTTTCTAAAACCATGTATCCCAATAGTTTTCTAGATTGGACACCAAATGCATATTTATTTGGATTTAATCTTACTTTAAATTGTTCCAATCTTGTAAATATCTTTTCTAGGATAGGTAGAAGGTCTTTTATCTCATGTGACTTTGCTAAAATATCATCCACATAATATTCAAGAAAGATATGCATCATGTCATGGAAGATAGTAGTCATTGCCCTTTGATAGGTAGCTTCAACATTTTTAAGGCCGAAGGGAATGACATCCCAACAATAAGTACCCCAAGGGCAAGTGAAAGTGGTATGTTATTGATCCTTAGGTGCTAGTCTTATATGATTGTAGAAAATAAATCCATACATTAATGAGAATATGGAATGTACTACCATCAAATCCACTATAGCATCAATGCTTGGGAGTGGAAAATCATCCTTAGGGTACGCAAGGTTAAGATATCTAAAACCCGTGCATACTCAGATGGATTTATCATGTTTAGTCACATGTACAATATTGTAAATCCATTATGCATAAGCTATGACTCTTATGAAGCCAACTTCTAGTAACTTTTCCAATTCTACTTTAACCAACAAAGCCACATGGGGATGCATTTTTCTCAACTCAACTTTTTTTTAACATGTTTTACACTGAGCCTCACATTAGGATGATGCATTATGAAACTTGGATCCAATCCTGGCTTATCCAAATATGACCATGCAAAGTTGATTTGCTTTTCTTGAAAGAATTTGATGAAATCCTTCCTTTTTATTAGAGTCAAGGATGTTGCTAGATGGATGAATTTAGGTTTGAATTCTATACCAACGTTGACATTTTCTATTGGCTCAATTAGGATATGAGATATTTCCTCTTCATGTTTGCGTAAAGTATCCAATCTCTCTTCCTTAGGTTCCACTATTGGGTTTTCACCTTCATAAACATCCTTTATTTTTATTTTTTTGGGGTCTAGCATTGCCACATGGTGGTTTTCACCGCTAGAACTTTTTATTTTTTACCTTTTTTAGTTTTTTCTTGTGGATTAAGAGATTGGGCCTTTTTTCCATCATCATGTTTGGATTGAATTTGTTGGTGGAAGATGGCTCAACCACATTAAGGTATTGGTCCATAGCATTATCATTGGGAAAATAGAGTAAGTCATTGGGTGTGGTCAAATCCCAATCAATGAGTTCAGGATGGATAAGAGCTAAGGACTCATTAGGCAAGGTTGCATTTGCGGGGTTCAAGGACATGAATTCATTTGAAGGTTCATACATTGTATCACTTAAGTCAATAATGTAACACCCCAAAATTGACATCTTGCAACCACAACCAATTTTGTTACATTTATGAACCTTATGAATCATCAAAGTCCTATTGTACTAGGCAATTCTGAGTTTCGACTAACTCTACTTGACCTTAGTGTCAAATACATAAAATCCCAAATCTGAATTAATCAAATATTGTATTTAATTCCTAAATATCAATTATAATTAGCTAAATAAACCCTATGATTGAATTAATTTAATTACAAAGTCCTAGTGCTTTAATTAAATTAAATTCAGCCTTTTAGCTAAAATACATAAAAAAGAATTAAATAATATTTAATTATTAAATAAATATCCTCATTTCAATAGTTGAATTTAATTGTTCAAATAATTGAGAAAATACATTTATGAGGTCATATTCTATTTATTTAATTAAATATTCTCTCCAGAATCTTCTCTCCAGTTCAGAAATAGAAGCTTTCAGTTAACTGTGATTTAAAAGAGAAACAAATCAATTAAACTTAAAAAGACAATAGTTGACTATTTCTCGCAAAAGAAACTTTCTATTCTCAACTGAATTTCAATAAGTTAACTGTTTCTCTCAAAGGAAACTTTCTATTCTGAACGGACTCTCAGTCTATAAAAGAACTCTCTCAGCTCTCATTGAAACTAGTTTTTGAATTTGTAGTATTGAAGTTATTTGAATCTTTAATCTTTTCTAGTTTTCTAATTGAATACATTGTTATTATAATTGTTGCAATAGATTAATATCATGCTAGATTAATCATTCATAGTTTAACTTATTTTCAAGCAATCTTAATTTGAATAATCATTGTTCATTTCTAGATTAGTTGGTATCTTGCTTATTATTAGTTTAATATCTCACTTCTAGATTAATTTCATACTCATTTGTAGGTTAATCTGGTTTTACATATCATTTCAAGAATAGCTTTACATTTACATATTAGCTCAAATCCTCCATTCTAGTAGTGATCTATGGTTTTTGGACTCTTGAACACTGAGAGCTTATTCAAAAACACAGCTAGATAGGGGGCAATAGGTCGACTCACGCAAGCATGCAAGATAGATGATTTCATATTGATTCTTGTATGTGACTGGTGAATAATGACCATGTTGAAGTGTATGGCTAAATAAGAAGGCCACATTTAGCATCGATAATTAATTTTTGGCCTCATTCTATACTTATTTTGATTAATCTATTTTCTATCTGTACGGCTCTGCAGTGAAGTTTTGCGCAAAATTTCTCACTCATCCACGTGAAGTTTCACAAAACTTCATGCAATACAGAGTATTTCTTCATGCGGTTTCTGGTATATCTTCACGTGGACTTTGATAGTAGAAAGTTTAAATTTGTAGATTTATCATTATGTTTTATGACCAATAATGTTTTATGTTTCTTGTTGATAGTGTTTTTCTGGTTTTTATTTTTGAAATAGCTTAACATGTGGTCTACAAGATGAAATGATGAAGATTCCTTTAAATAACTATGCAAACTTGCTACTGGTTGGATTGCAGGATGCGTGTCAAAGAACGCTTGTCAAAGAACTTTTGAAACTTACTTAAACATTTTGTTTTCTTTCATGCTTTCTCTACATAGTCTAAATAGGGCCTTGTTAATAATCTCTCAAGCATCTTGATAACATAATAGGGTAATAGGCTCTTCATTACATGGAAGTTTTGCCCATGAATGAAATCTGAGACCTAGACACTACTAAGGGATTGAATCTTTGGGGAGAAAGGAAAGGTAATGAATCAATTAGCATGTTCATTAGTGAGGGGAGTATGCTCTTCTCTCTTTGAGAGAATTAGAAACCTAGAATCTCTTAGATTTTGTTGAAAAAGGAGTTAGCTCAGTGATAAACCTATTTTGTGTGTCTGGGTAAGGTGTAAAGGTAGAGGAGTATGCTCTTTTCCCTTTTGGGAAAATCAGAAACTTAGACCCTTGAAACTGAACCAAGTATGAGTCTAACTATTAGTGGGCCTGCCGGAAGTTGAAACTCTAAGAACAACCCAAGTGGGTATACACTTTCGATGGTGATTCCACCCCGCTATAATAAAGTAGTTTTTTCAAGCGAAAGATTCTAAATCCATGTTAATTTCTTCCTTGTGATTATCGATGTCGAACATCTTGAGGAAGCCCTGTTTATTGTACTGAGTGGTGCCACTCCCAGCCTTGCTTGCCAAGGGTGTACACTCTCAGGTTTTAGTGTGGCTATATGCCTCAATCTATCTTGTGAGGCCACTGAAGATTAATATTAATGGAAGCCTACTAAACACCTTGTAGCTAGATGCTTACCTGATTCACCTTCGAAAGGAGACATAATCCTTGCATAGGGAGGGGGAAGATGCTCTCCCATAGATTCTCACCATAGGCATACACCTGGATGTTTGAATTTGGTATATGACATTAGCCCTACTTCAAGGGTAACCTTTGAACATATACTATTGAGTCCTTGGAAACACTAAAAACATAGGCACCCTCTCGGGGGTGACACGGCTGTGTGAGGTGAACGTATGTGCATAAGTTATGGGGAAAATATTTTGTTTTCTCTACCAATTTTATTTTTAGGGATAACTGCATCTTTTTGAGTCTTCAATATCTACAATGTTAAAAAATTTCAAAGAATCCCTCATTCTTCCGAGTTTCTTTGTCCTCGATTGAATTGTTTATGACTACTGCTTATGTCATGACTATCCATGCTTGTCAATAACTGGTTCAAAAACATTCAAACAAACTATGAATCTAAAATTGCGTACTCTATCAAAGAAGAGTCTTTACTGTGTCTCAGGGTCTATCTACTATCTTGAAACACATTCCAATTGTCTATTTTTGGACAATTTTTCTTGGCTTTCTACCAATTTTTGTGCGATAAAACACTTCTTCATGCCTGTTTCTGAGAATCTTCACATGAGTCTTTGAGAATCTTTGCATGACCTTTTGCTATTTTCTATCTTGTTCTTTCACTAGTTGGTCTTTCTTTGTGCCAGGATACAAATCTTCGTACGAGCCTATGGGAATATTCGTGTGAGAAAATACTTCTTCGCCTAAAACTATCCCAAAATTTTGAAAATAGTGAGCTATTTGCTGCCTGTTCTGTGTTCCTCTGCCCAATCTAGTTTTTGTTTGAGGTCTATTTGACGATTTTCTATCTATACAAAGTCTGTAATTGGATATCTCAGGTTGGGAAATATGTGATTCTCGCTTGAATTTGCCTCATCTACTATCTATCTACTCTTTTTTTACTATGTTGTCGTACCTTGCGACACGATAGTCAAACTATTAGATGTTCTAGCCTTATCTTTGATGATTTGTGTCAGGTATACTTCACCTATCGGCACTCTCATGAATTTTTCTTGAGGCATAGTTCCAAGCATTATTCTAGTTCACTCTCCTTACATAATATTTTTCTATGACTATTACGACTCAAAGTAGAAACACATTCCCCTTACGTATCACTAGACAAGGTAGAGGCAGACCTTGAAACATAGGAAGAGGTCATTCCAAACTTATCACATCTCTCCACTTCCTTCCAATATGGATAAATCATGGTATGAAAATCCCATCTTTGATCAAGAATAGTTTTATGACCATCCTATCTTTGATCAAGAGAATGTAGAGGAAACTATGATAAAATCAGATGAAATTCTTTTCTATCTACAAAAGAAGGATATTGAAAGTCAAGAAGCATCTAATTATCCTTTAGAGAGAGTCTTTACTCCTTTAGGACAATATTATAAATCAGCATTGCAAGAACTTCTTGAGCATAATATCATCACATTTCCTCCAGCCACATCACGTGGATGAAGATTATTGAGTACCTATTGTACATATCATCGAAGCAATAAGCATAAAACTTCATCTTGCATGGAGTTGAAATATAAAATCCAAGATCTCATAAATGATGGCATAATTGAAGTGGAAAATCCTAATGAATCATCTAGTGAAAATACTAATCTCAGGCATGTTCAATATCAGGAAACCATGTCTAGAAATGGTTCCCATATCACATCCACTTCTTCCACCATTCCTCTATCTCCTAAAGATTCACAACCAGACACACCATCTCTATGAAGAATTGAGCCTAATACTGACTATGTCTACCCTTAAGGGCTACCTCTAAAAGAGATCCAAGCTAATCAACATGCCAAAGAAAATCTTTCTCATTCTTCAAAGATCATAAACCCAAAGCCTCCATGTGTTTCCATGATTATCATGCCTATTCCAAATGATTGTCCATCAGCATGTCAAGTATCCTTCATGCAGATCAAACCTCCTAACTCATCCTTAGAAGTGGCTCCATGTCAAGAGGACAATCCAAAGTATGAAGAAACAAATATTAGTGATGATCAAGATCAAGACACCATCCATCCTTATCTAATGGTTGGCCAAAGTCACATATCTCAAGAGTTTCATGATGATTTTATCATCCCCATCCATTTATTCCTAGAAGACACTCTTACACCTCCTATATCTTACCCATCTCCCAAGAAAGATCAAGATATCCTTTCTTGCATCTCTAATGGGCCTATTGAAAATAAAGAGAAAGGTATCCTTTGTACACCATCTAAAGCTCCTTGTCAAGATCAAGAATCCCATCATCTCCTTGTCATGCTCCTCCATATCCACCTCAAGAAAATATCATTCCTCAAAATCCCTTGAAAAAAAACAAATCCCCTAAAGCTTCAGCTGCTCCTATCAAAGCTACTCATGCTCCTATTGATATGAAGATGAATTCAAAAGAGAAGAGCCTTGGTCATTCAGCTCACTCTAAAGATGTTGATATCCCTTCCACACCTTATATCCCTCCATTCAAATGTAAGCATCAACCTTCTCCATCTTCCAAATCCATCCTTTGTCCTTATATTCCAAAGCTAAATCCTTCAAACCTTCCATCTATATTGGGTCAGTTTATCCCTCCATCCACCATGCCTATCACTACTAGCTTTTCATCCACTTACCCTATGCCCTACCAAGATCAACAAAGACATGCATCCTTGAAATCTTCATATCAACCCATCAATATGAACCAGTCATATGGACCCTATTCATCCATAATTCCCAAGTCTTTTGGAAGCATTTTGGATGTACAACAAAAAATCAGAACTACAGGAATCCAGTTACATATGAAGATCATTATGTCCCATTTAATCAACATGTGACTACAAAGAGAACTCAAAGGTCCACTAAACAAAGAATAATATCAAAGAAAATATGGGTTCCTATATCCATCACAGAAGAATTGTGTTCTAAATCATCCAAAAACAAAGGAAAATAAAAAGCTATATGGATGCCCAAGTCTCCTCTAAAGGAATTGGACACAAAAATAAAATCAAAAGTTATGTGGATTCCCAAGTCTCTCTTAAAAGGCTTGAACAAAAAGGAAAAATTGGAGTTGGCATCCAAGCTTCTAGATTCTTCCACTTCATCTCCATCTAAACATCTCCCATCTTCTAACTCTATTTTGGGTCCTCATGTCCCAAAATCCATTACCTTGAATACTTCACCCCCTTATACATCCATCTTTGGTCTTTGTGTACCAAGATCTATATCCACTCACCCATCAAAGCCTCAAGCTATTCCATCCTCTTTTCCCCCATTTGTTAATTTCCCTTTAAGGGGTGTGTCAATGTTGATCTTAACACAATACCCATCTAGCTCTACACAAACCTTTCAATACCCTATCAAATATCTTGCACCTACCAACTGTATGTGATAAAACTTAACCTGTTGGGAGCATGCTCAAATATGCAAACGTTAAAGATAAATATCAAATAACCATATTAAACATGTTTAAGAATTATACTACAAAAATAACAAGTGATTTTATCACAACCTCCGATGAGCTGAACAAGCGCACCCAAGACCTTGTTGATTTGCTCTTAGAGAATTGTGGGTGTGCTCTCCCAACACAATATTATAATCCCACTTGATCCATTGATGGAAGCTAAATGCAACTAATGGATATAATAAAGAAACTCAAGAACAAGTATGAGGAACTTGTCTCAAGCCTTCACAAAATGTAGATGAAGATGCATATACTATACTAGATGATATGCAATATCAAAGGAAACTAAGATTCATTCACCATTATCCTAGCATGTGATTTCTAGATTATGAAAATGAACTAAATGCATGAAAACATGAATATGAGCTAAGAATTCAAAAACTAAATTGGCATGATAACAATGCATAAAAGGGAGATGCTTTTCTCTTGAGAAAGACCTCTATTTATAGAGTTTTTGGAGGAGAGAGAGGGCTTGGATGAGGTGGAGCTCATGTGGCATCCACATAGGTGCCACATGAGGGACACATAAGCCATGCAAGAGGCCCACTTTTCTCACACATGTGTGAGAAACTTTGGATGTGATGGGTCAAAGTGTACTTAAAGTACACATGTGAAGGATCTTGTAAGAAGGTGTAAGAGGGTGTAAGAGTTTTGGACCAATGAGACACTTTCAGAAAGTGTAAGAAGGTGTCATCATGGGTGTAAGAAACCTTGTTGGCACCAAATAAGAAATTATTTGAAAAGTCAAATTTTTGAAAATTTGCTCACACATGTGTGAGCAAATAATTAGGACTAATTATTCTAGGAATCAAGAAATTAGCCTAATTAACCTTAGTTAATTAATGAATAGGTTTATTTGGTGAGAGTGATGTGAGGTAGGGTAGGATCTAGGTTTAAATTAGCTTAATATAAATTAATTTGGATTAATTGTGGTTTAGTAGAATTTAAGTCATGTGAAGGAATAAATAAATTAAAAATTTATTTAAAGGGCATTAATGAGGGATAATGTATTAAATAAGATTCTATACATTAAAATGGATAGTATTTAAATTAAATTTAAATACTAAGGGAGATGAATCTTATTTGATTAAATAAATTTAATTAAATAGATAGAAGAATATAACAAATATAATTAATTAAAATTAACTATAATGTTATGGGAATATTAATTAAATTAATATAAGGATGATTTAGGACATCTACATTTTGCCCCTGTTTGATGCATTGTCGAAAGTGACATTGTGTCAAAAAAAAGAAAATAAGATGCCCCAGAGGATTCAGAAAACCTACGGTAGCGAGAGCGGAGGAGGGTGCCCCCTTGAGAAAATAATAGGAAAAAATATAATTTTTTAATATAATTTTCTTGAAAAGACAAGAAAAAGGGGAGAGTAGGCCAATTGCATGACGTGTCCAGGAAAATTGGAGGGGAAATAGAGACCAGAATAGAAAAAGAGGAGACCGACAGAAGAAATGGGTCCCAAAGGGCTATAAATAGTCCACTGGGGCCCATGGACAAGTCACTTTCACCCTCAAAGAGCAAAAGAGAGAAGAAGAAGAGAGAGTCATGGTAGCATAGCAAGAGCGAGCATAGCTTGGAGAGCGCATCTGGGTGTACCAGCGGCCAGCAGACGCAAGACCACCGGTGAGTAGTTGAGCACCTGCCTTTGCTTTAAGATTTTTGATATTTTTCAATAAGTTTGAAGTGTAATAAATGCTCGTAGAAGGGTGTGCAGCGCAGACGGAAATCGCCCGTCTGCCATCTGTGTAGATGGTGATTGACAGACCACTGTCTGTGCAGATGACCGACAGGCGATGGTCATCTATGCAGACGAAGCTTTACCCAAACTCCGTCTGTGATGGCAAGGGGAGGAAAAAAGCGTAGTGAAGATGACGGTTTTCAACATCGCCGTCTACGTGGCAAGAAAGGCGGCGGCCTAAACCGCCATCTCCACAGACTGGCATTTGTGAAGATCGATCATCTCCGCAAACTGGGGAGTGTGAAAGTTCACCGTCTACAAGGGTCAATCGGTGGCTGCGTGGATTGACCCAAAAATAGAAGAAAAGGGAAGAGGGAGAGGAAAGACAAGGGTTCGGGAGCATTTTTCGGTGCCTTAGACAGGCCTGGGACATGTTTCAATGCCCCAATATGCTATCTGATTGCTGACATGGGTTTGCTGAATGCAGGAGGCGACGATCATATTTCAGGTGAGGGAATGTTATCCGGTGACGATGGCGCTAGAGCAGCATCTGACGAAAGTGGAGTGGGGAGTAGTTACACTTTGTGGTCTAGAGCACATGCGGCATTGGCCGCATCTTCGAGTGCATAATTTGCTCATGTCTACACTGATAGAGAGGTGGCACAACACCACCTCCAGCTTTCACTTCCCGATAGGGGAAGCGACGATCACCCTCCATGATGTATGGAGGATCTACAGAATGCCCATTCGGGGGGTCATACCCGAGTACTGTGTGGAGGGGTCACAGCCATACATGGAGATGGCTATAAGGCGGAGATATGCTGATCTGCCAATTACATGGCAGTGGATGTCTTGGGTGGAGGTGATGGCTATGGAGCCACGGCCACGGCGGCTAGCACTATACCTTGCGAGTTTGATAGGGGGACATCTCATGCCTGATCATGCAGGAAAGGGATTTCCTATTGGCTGGGCGCATGTTTTGAGCAGTATGGTTGAGGATGGCGACCAGTACTACTGGGGATATGTCATCCTTGGGTAGTTATACTATGACTTACACATGTGTGCTTACCGTAGAGGGAGAGCACTAGGGCCAGGATGCATATTGCTACTAGTATGGGCCTGGGAGCATATAGCAGTCATACGACCGATCAAACACCAGGAGACCCGGGCGGCTTATGAGCCTTTTATCTGCCGGTATAGGCCACCCATCAGTTATGAGGCTATAGACTCAGTAGGGTACTGGAGGTGACGGTTAGATGAGATGGCAGTGATCATATGGGCTCCATATGTAGGATGCGAGGCCTGGGGCCATGATGCCCCATAGTAGGGGGATATGCAGAGGATAGGTTTTATGACTCATACTATATGAGGTTTATGCAGACAGACTGTTGGCTATTTGGGAGGATAGCATACATGATCTCACGTTACATGCCGTCCAAGGTGTGGTGACAGATGGGACAGGTTCAAGAGGTCGTACCAGACAGGTTCCCACATCCATTAGTGACCCACAAGGTGGGCAGTGTATAGGGGATGGGGGCAGATCCACAGATTGCACAAGGATATTTTATGGGCATGATCAAGGTGCCTTGGATCAGAGCACGGGAGTTTCTTCTAGACGCAGGTGTAGTGCCAGCATATGCACAGTGGTGGGTAGCACACAGGTCAGTCAAATTGACAGTGCGAGGGGTTGTACAGCCGGATGAGTAGCCAGGGCTCGGAGGGGATGGATAGCGAGGAGATGATGATGATGGGGGAGATGGGGGAGATGGAGGGGGCAGGAGGAGAGTCTAGGCCAGAGTGGTAGCACCACACCAGAGGGGACAGGTGCAGATATCGGTAGGTGGACAACCACCTATCATACCCGGTGTGCAGGGACAGGACCCAGGACAAGGAGCACCAGCACAGGGGCCACCATAGGGACCACCACCACCACAGGCGCCACCACCGCAGGGTCCACCACCACAAGGACCACCAGCAGGACAGGGACCACCAGCGGGTTTTGTAGCCTAGGAGACATATTATACTATCGTAGCAGAGTGAGATAGCCTGCAGACAGAGCTGGGGAGAGTTCAGGGGTTGTTGGTGATGGCACAGGCTATAGCCACCAGCCTACAGGAAGACATGACCCAGGTTCAAGGAGAGCTAGCCTTAGAGACAGCTCGAGGGGACAGTGCACAGTGGGCACTAGACATTTTGCAGGCGCGGGTGGATAGTGGAGAGTTTTCCATCATCGAGGAGCATGGGGATTGGGAGGAGGAGCATGCAGAGATGGCAGCACAGATAGCAGCTCTGACAGCAGAGCAGGATCTAGCATGTAGATGTGCTGAGGACTACAGGGCAGACTATGATATAGCGCGGCTGGCAGGGACAGTGACAGGGGTAGGGTAGATGATGGCCGATGCTATGGCCGCCTAGAGAGAGGCAGGACGCAGGGGCCAAGAGGCCGGATATTATATGGGTTTATACTATGGAGCGGTGCCAAAGGGGGCCTAGGCGCCAGCATACTCTGAGAGGTCACAGTCAGCCAGCATAGGGAGAGCATCACAGGGGTCAGTGGGTTTACCGCCACATCCCAGCAATGGAGTAGGACCATCACAGCCACCTCCATGATTCTGCTCAGATTTTTGGATACACTTTTTTGACATTTTTGACACATGATGTACGATGATATTTTTGAGATATATACATGGACTTTATTGTAGACTATGGACTCTTATGTTTATGTATTTTTTATGATTTTACATGCTTATGGATGTACTTATGATGTTTACTTTTATCGTATATGATGTTTATGACTGACATGCAGGATGAGATGAACATATGTATGCATGATGAGACTGACAAATTTGTGATGCAGGGATGAGATGCAGATTTATTATGATATGTTAATGCTTATATGTTATCATGTATGGATGATGTTGTAAATGTTTTATATGATGAATGCTAAAATATTATAAATGTGATGGATGCAGCTTAATGGAATGCAAATGCAAATGGTTATAAATGTTTTAATGCTAATGAAAAATGCAACGTAAATGATTTAATACTAGATGAATGAATAATGTAAGCTATAATGATTAATGAAATGATAATGTAATGTTGTAATGATTAATGATTAATGAACATAATGGATGAAATGTGAGACAAATGTATAATGATTAATGATTAATGTGATGATTAATGAAACTAATGAAATGAATATTTAATGACTAATGAAATAATGAATGTAATGAATGCAAGACGAATGAGGACACTATTTTTGTGTGTATCGCAATAAATCTGATAAAATCACTTAGATGACTGGATAGGGGAATAAATAGAAACCTTGACCAAGAGCAAAACCATAATACAATATGACTTAACTACTTATGCAAAGACTAACTATATGATAGTGGGATTAATACCGTGTTAATGTTGGAGAGCACACCCTAGTTTGATATTAAAAAAGGAGTTATGCACCATGTGCTAGGAAACACAAGTGACATGGTTCCTTTGCGTGGACTAGACTCTCAAACAAATAGATTGTTAGGAACAAGAATGTGAGATATCAGGTATGAAGAGACCTATGACATGTTACTCATGAGGAGACGCAGTACACCCAGATCTTTTAAGGGATTATGGGATGCATGAATCCTGCCCCTAGTGAGGCATACATAGTCATAACTTAATATCAAAACATAAGTTTCCTAGCAAACTATGAAAAGCAGATCATACCACAAAAGACACGTATTTCACTAGATATTCACCATAACAAACCAAGATATAAGAGATATAGGCTGCCATGATAAGGACATAGTAAAACACAAGATAAAATCAACAAAAAGGCATCCTGACCAAGTGGTCATTTAGTCCAAAAGTTCTTGCCATGAACGATTTGATGGGACAATTGATAGAATAGCTGACACCGGAAGGATTCATCCTGATGGGCTAAAGATTTGATTGATAGAAAATGGAAATTTGCTGGCAATTGCTTGTGAATAGAATGATCATTAGGAAAGTCAATCGTTCTGCTGATTTGATGTAAAACATTTGTGATCACTGTGTCTAGAACAAAGCTTAGTTTCATGATTTGGTAAGATCAGTCATGTGGGAATCATTATTGTGGAAGCAAGAGAATGGTCAAAGGACTATCTGCACAAATATGGGTAGCGACACTTATTATGAAAAGGTAATGCAAACGGTATAGACAAATGGCGAGAATTGATGGTGGATCTAACTACGCATGATGCCTGAAACATGTTTTCACCATGGTACTTATCCATTGCGCCACCGAAGTGGTTTTCACATATGGACGAATTTTTCTCTCTTTTTTTTGATTTTTTTTGTTTCTTTTCAAGCTTTTGTATTTTTTATGCTTTTTTGATATTGTCTGATTTTTTTGCTTTTTTGCATATTCTGAATTTTTTAGGATTTTCTGCTTTTCTGATTTTTTTGGATTTTCTGCTTTTCTAATTTTTTTTTGGATTTTCTGCTTTTCTGATTTTTTTGGATTTTCTGCTTTTCTGATTTTTTTAGATTTTCTTCTTTTCTGATTTTTTTTGGATTTTCTGCTTTTCTGATTTTTTTTTGGATTTTCTGCTTTTCTAATTTTTTTTTAATTTTCTGAACAATTTCTGCTGTACAACAGACTACTAACTGATCAAACATAGAAGCACTTGAGATGTACAATATTTACAAGATCAGGGAGCGGATCTCCCTCTAGAGACGCAATCTGATAGGCACCGAAACCATATTTTGCTGTAACAATGAAGGGACCCAACTAATTAGGTTCAAACTTCTCTTTCTTTTCTCTGTTTTGGAGGTTCTTCATGTTATGATGTAGAACAAGATCACCAACCTCAAACTGACGAGGTTTGATCCTTTTATTGAACTGAAGGCGAAGGCGATTTTGATACACGTGGAGGTGGTCTAGGACATTGAGGTGTCTCTCATCAAGGAGTTCCAGCTCTTGCAAGCGGGCAATTTTGTATTCTTCTTCAGACAATAGATTTTTCAGAGAGACTCTGAGGGAAGGGAGCTCAATTTTCATGGGTAGAATAGCCTCAGTACCATAAACAAGGGCAAAGGGAGTGGCTCTTGTGGGGGTTTGAATGGAGGTGCGGTAGGCCCAAAGGGTGGGATTAAGGCAAAGGTGCCAATCACGGCCAGCTTCATCGACTGTCTTCTTGAGGATTCTGAGAATGGTTTTATTTGTAGCCTCAGCTTGACCATTGCTTTGTGGAAAGTACTTGGAAGAGGTATGGTGGGTAATGTTGAACTTCCTACAGAGCTCTGTGACATCCTTTTTCTTGAAAGGTCCTTCATTATCAATAACAATGTCCTAAGGAATGCCATAGTGATAGATAAGATAGTTCAGGATAAACTTTGAAATCTATTTTTCAGTAGTGTAGCTAAGAGGAACAGCTTCAACCCACTTGGTAAAGTACTCTGTAGCAGCCAGGATGTATTTATGACCATTGGATGAATTAGGGAAAATTTGGCCAACAAGGTCGAGACCCCAACGTGAAAAGGGCCAAGGGGTAATGGTGGGTTGGAGTTCTTGGGAGGGAGCATGTATCAAATCGCCATGCTACTGACAAGGTACACACTTCTTCACATAGTTGTAGGCATCTTGCTCCATAGTAGGCCAGTAATATCCTGTGCATAACAACTTCTTGGCCAATGTAAGTCCACTAGAATGAGCCCCATAGATTCCTTGATGTACCTCCTCTAAGGACATTTGTGCTTCATCTAAATTTAGACACCTTAAAAGAGTTCCATCGAAATGCTTTCAGTACAGGGTATCAACGAGGATTGTGTATTGGGAAGTTCAGCGAATGAAGGTTTTACATTGATTAGGAGTTAAAGTAAGTGGAGTATGTCCATCATGCAAGTAAGAATATATCTCTTGGTAGGGACTGTAAGATTCTCAACAAGAAACTCACACCATGCGCTGTGTTCTGGCATAGTGATCAGAGACCCAATTGTTGTCATAGCATCTGCTGCTTTGTTTTTGGCGTGAGGAATCTGTTGAAATGTTAGGTCAGTAAAATGTGTCTTGAGATCTTCAACTATACAGTGGTAAGAAAGCAGCTTGTCATCCTTTGTTTGATATTCATCCATAACTTGTTTGATAACCAATTGTGAATCACCAAGTACCAATAACGTGAGAATCTGCCATTGTATGGCCTGTCAAAGTCCAAGTACAAGGGCTTCATATTCTGTAATATTATTGGTACAAGGAAATTATAACTTGAAAGACTTAGGAATGAGATCTCCTTTTGGTGTAACAAACAATATTCCTACCCCTGATCCTTTCTGAGTGAATGATCCATCAAAATATAACTTCCATGGTGAACTTGGGGCAAGATTTAAAACTGACTCATCTAGAAAATCTGTGATGAGAGGATGGTTACCGTCAATAGGTGCTTCAGCTAACTGATCTACAATCACTTGTCCTTTAATGGCCTTTTGATCCACATAAACAATGTCAAACTCACTAAGAATCATAACCCATTTTATTGTACGTCCAGTAAGAGTAGCGCGTGACAAGAGATACTTGAGTGGATCAATTTTAGAAACAAGATGAATTTTATGATTAAGCATATAATGACACAGCTTCTGTGTATAGAAAACAATGGCCAAACATGCTTTTTCAATTAGGGAATAATTCAACTCATAGCCAATAAGAGTTCTGCTGAGATAATAAATTGCTTGTTCTTTGCAAGTATCATCTAATTGTGCCAGGAGGGCTCCCAAAGTGACCTCTATAGTAGATATGTACAAAATCAGAGGGTGACCAGAAATAGGTGGCACCAACACTGGTGGATTAGCCAAATAAGCCTTCAGTTTCTCAAATGCATTTTGACACAAACAATCCCATTGAAACTTGACATTCTTG
Source organism: Thuja plicata (assembly GCA_018584345.1). Classification (NCBI taxonomy): domain Eukaryota; kingdom Viridiplantae; phylum Streptophyta; class Pinopsida; order Cupressales; family Cupressaceae; genus Thuja; species Thuja plicata. The sequence continues at coordinate 748,747 of MU224587.1, read as the reverse complement.
CGTAGAAGATGTGAGAACAGATGCGCTTTGTCAGCCAGTTGTGACATGAACCTTTTGATTTATTGTAGTTTGCCTTGTAAACTACATAATTGCTTCAATGTTTTAGGTGGTGGCATCTCTAGGATTTCTTTCACTTTCTTTGGATCCACTTCTATTCCACGGCATGATACAATATATCCCAACAGCTTACCAGATTGTACCCCAAAGACACACTTTTTTGGATTCAGCCTAAGCTTATATTTCTCCAATTGCTCAAAGATGGTGGTAAGGATAGGGATATGAGATTCCCTTGTTTTGGATTTGCCTAAAAGATCATCCACATAATCTTCCATGATAACATGCAACAGGTCATGAAAGATGGTAGTCATTGCTCATTGATAAGTAGCTCCTGCATTTTTAAGACCAAAGGGCATCACTTGATAACAGAAAGTGCCCCAAAGTGTGGTGAAAGTAGTCTTGTGTTGGTCTTCTGGTGCTATCATGATCTGATTATAACCTGAGAATCCATCCATAATTGATAACATCTCATGTCCTGCCGTCAAATCCACTATAATGTTAATGTTAGGTAGTGGAAAATCATCCTTGGGACATGCAAGGTTGAGATCTCTAAAATCAGTGTAGATACAAATACCCCTAGCAAGTTTACCTACTAGTACAATATTAGAAACCCATTCAGGATAGTCAATTGGCCTGATTACCTTGGCATCTAACATCTTCTGAAGTTCTACTTTGAATACTAATGCAACTTGAGGATGCATCTTGCGAAGCTTCTATTTGACCGGTTTTGCATTTGGATTTACCACAAGATGATGCATAACAAGATCTATATCAAGCCTAGGCATGTCCTTGTAAGTCCAGACAAAGTTGATTTTGTGCTTATGTAAAAATGTTGTCATGTCTTTCTTTTCTTGATCACTGAGAGAAGCTGCAATGTAGGTGATATGTGGATTTTCTTCTATGCCAAGGTTGACTGGAATGATGTCTTCAATGATCATAGAGGACACTTCTACTTTTGATGATATAAATGACAAGTCAATCTCTCCATACTCTAGTGCCTCAGAAAGGTTTTCACTAGAGAAATTGTCCTTTATTTTTTCTTTTTCTTCATCCTTAGGTGCCTGCGAGAGGTTTTCACCAGAGGATGTATTTTTATTTTTTTTATTTTTATTTTCTTTTCCATTTTTGTGACTTAGAGAGTTGACTTGGATACCAAAGTAGGCTTGTTCACTGTAGTGTATATGATATTTGTGTTCTCGGAGATCTTTAAGTCCAAAGAGGGCTAAAACTGCCTCATCCGAATCGCATATATCCAGAGCTGGTGGTGAGTCTTGCTAATCCCAGTCAATTAATTTAGAGTTTATGAGGGGTAAACGAGGGGATGAAAGGTCAGCTTGGATAATAGTGAGGACATGGTGATCACTAGTTAGGTCATCTTCAATGTATTGGAAAGGGATTTCGAAGAACTCTTCCTCAGTGTCTGACTCGGAGGTAGTGTTGGTTGTATTTCTTATTTTTGTTGCCTTGCCTTGTTCTTTGTCTTGTTCTCTGAAAAATTTTAGGTTTTCATGCCTATATGTTGCCCAAATTGTCAAAACCCTAAAAAAACCATAAAGCCAAGTGTTAAACGATGTATGTTTAAACCCTCAGCCATGTCTTATGTTTTGTCGTTACTTTTTAAAAGTCACTCAAGGCATGTGCTTTAAGTTGAGTCGCTTGATCGCATTACCCTGATCGAATATGCCAAAACCTTTCCCGACTTAGCTTTTCCTTTATGTCACATAGTCTCTTTAAAAAATCAAATATTCCATCAGTGTCTTGAGACTTAGCGATCTTTCTTTAGTCGGGTTGTCGCTTGAACTTCATAACATAAAGCTTTAAAAGGAATGGGACTCACTTCAGTCAGGTGATCGCGAGACAGGTCAAAGAGTCAACAAAATGTTCTCTGACTTCGTGATTCACTTCATGTCACATGATCGCTAGATCAGGACATTCACATAGCTAAAGATTTCCTTCAGTCGCGTGGTCTCGTGATCAACTGGCAGTTAAGGGGTAACTGTCCCGATTCAGTGACTAACGGTTTCATGTTAAGTGATTTCCCTCAGTCGGGATGTCGCCAGAGCAGAAGGATTACTCAGCTTTCCAGAATGCATAAAGTGGACCAAAGAATAGATGACATCTGTCATATGGTGAATGGTTGTCGCGAGGTCACCAGAAGGAGGAAAGAGATCAAGCGATAAGGAGACAAAAGTGCTTTCACCCTCAGTCGCGAAGTCTCTTGATAATTTAAGGGCATGAAGTAATATGTGGCCATTAAGCGATAGCCGTGCGATGAAGAAATGAAGAGATCTGATGGTGGTCACATATTCTAGTGATAAAAGTGCCCCACAAAAAAATTCCTTCTGACTAAGCGATTAAGGTATGTCGCGAGGTCGCCGTAAACAGAGAAAGGGTACCTTTTTAGTAATAAGGTCATGATAAACTTATCACCTGACTCAACGACTAAAGGTTGTCGTGTAGTCTTGAAAAGAGAAGTAAGGATCCAGTGACTTAGCGATGACTATGAAATTTTAAATGATAAGGGTTTGTCACGAAGTCTGATGAACAAGGATGAGTTAAGGTTAACTCCATGCGACTTCAGTTTTACCATTACCGCCAGATCACTAGAAGGACTTCAGTTAGCCAAGGAAAAGAAAGACCGTTGTCGCCTAGTCTGGAGATCGGACCATGGTTAGGGGAAAGTGCTCGTGACAAAGAGACTTAATGAGGTCGCGAGGTCGCTTGATAATGAAATCTAGAATAGCGGTGCCAAGTGGAATACATGACAGAGAAGACCACCCGGTGGCCAATCAGATACATGAATTTTTTATTACTGTGTACAAAAGGTAGCTGAGATGTATGACAGAGGATGAATCAGAGGATGCCATGTTATCTATCTTAACCGTTTTATGATTGCATCAAAAGATTCATGGTTTAAATTTGATTTTCTGTCAGCTCGTGCAACTACGGCTAGGTTTTTGAATGTTTCATGGCATATCAACTTAATGGCAGAACTGACGTTTCTAAATTTTGAGACATGTACTCTGAATCCTTTGGCTATAAACAGGGGATTGTGCATTCATTCATGTTCACCGTGTTTATGATTTTAGAGCTAAGTTGTTGTTTCAGAGTGAAAAGTTTCAATATCATTCAGACAAGAGATTCAAAGTGCTAACCAAGATGAGTACTGCTATGAGTATGGCTTCTACTAGTGGAGGCAGTGGAGAGGAGAAAAAAGGCAAACCCAGCTTCTCAGACGAGTTTCTTCAACTACTGCCAGGGTCAACACAGAATAGAAAGATTGATGCTGGTGAATTCAAAGATGACTTCAAAGACATCAGAGATGCAGTGACTCCAGGAACAACAAGTTATTCTCTATTCAATTATTTTTACAAAAATTCTGATAAACCTATCCCTGTGTCAAACCCTTGGATATCTGGTTTGGGTAGGTTATTGGTGCCTGATGTATTTCTGGATGTTGACCTATTTTTGAAATTGGCTAATCATTATGATGTCCTCACAAAGACCATCAAGAGGGAGGATGGCACTAACTTGCTTGTCTTAAGTAGAAATTCTTTCATGCAAGCATTTGGCCTATTCAGCACCATGTCAACCAAAATTGA
>MU224587.1:683075-711963 GCA_018584345.1 Thuja plicata | reverse complement strand
TGTGAAGGATCTTGTAAGAAGGTGTAAGAGGGTGTAAGAGTTTTGGACCAATGAGACACTTTTAGAAAGTGTAAGAAGGTGTCATCATGGGTGTAAGAAACCTTGTTGGCACCAAATAAGGAATTATTTGGAAAGTCAAATTTTTGGAAATTTGCTCACACGTGTGAGCAAATAATTAGGACTAATTATTGTAGGAATCAAGAAATTAGCCTAATTAACCTTAGTTAATTAGTGAATAGGTTTATTTGGTGAGAGTGATGTGAGGTAGGGTAGGATCTAGGTTTAAATTAGCTTAATCCAAATTGATTTGGATTAATTATGGTTTAGTAGAATTTAAGTCATGTGAAGGAATAAATAAATTAAAAATTTATTTAAAGGGGATTAATGAGGGATAATGTATTAAATAGGATTCAATACATTAAAAGGGATAGTATTTAAATTAAATTTAAATACTAAGGGAGATGAATCTTATTTAATTAAATAAATTTAATTAAATAGATAGAAGAATATAACAAATATAATTAATTAAAATTAACTATAATGTTATGGGAATCCTTGGCTACCATCTTCCTTATCCTCCATATCAATCTTGTTTACCATCACCCTATGAGCATCTTTGAGCATACTTTCAGCAGCCTTGACCTATCATAGCTTATCTTTCAAAAGAATACTATCCAAAGAACAAGAAGCTAAAGTTCCTCCATAAAACTCAAAAGTACAAAAAAAATAAAAAAAAGACAAAGAAAAGTGCCTTGGTGAAAACCTAGTAAACAGGTGCCTTGGTCACAAAATTAAAGATAAATCAATCCGTCCTATGGTGAAAACCACTTCTTGTGCCACCTTGGACAAGTACCATGATGAAATCATGGAAAACATGCATCATGCATAATCCCTCCTACTTGCACTCTTCACTTGGGGGTAAGTTCCTTCCATGTCATCTTATCCATCATATCTTACTATCCTGTGAGCATCCATGTTCCTACCAGTGATCTTGACAAGGTTGAGCCTATCCATGAACACTATGCATCCTGACATTTATTATCCTTTTCACTGACCTATTCACTTTCTCTCATCCATGGTACCTTATCATCATCTTGCTTATCCCAAGCCTATCCTTCCTATCTCTGAGCATCCTTTGCTCCATAATCCAAAGCATTCACTTATACCTCCATCACCCCTTATCCCGATTACGCTATCATAGCTCTATCCTATCTAATTGACCCCTTGGTCTTGATCAAAATGAAAAATGAAAAATAGTTTCTCAAAAACTTCTTGACATGTCCATTCTTTTGGACCATATGCTTTCATGACATCTGGTCATCATCCTATATGCTATACAACACCGCTCCATGAGCCTACATTGCTATATTCATTTTTCCCTAGATTGGGTAATCTTGAGGAGACTATCCTTGAGGGTCACATTCACCCTCTTCATCCATCATTGTCTATTCATCTCCTTCATCATCTTTCTAATCCATCTGCAATGTCCTACACCTTGCTAGATATTGGGGACAAACCAATGTGATCTTGCTTGAGATCGAGCAATCTAAAAAAGACTAAAGATCATAAAAAGTCCTAAAAAAAATAGTCATCTTGGTGAAACCCTAGCAATAGGAACTTTGATGCATCAACCAAAAAAAACCTCTATTGACTATCTTTCAATGAATAGGTATTAGGGCAATCTAACCCTAACTCCTAAGGATTGAGCCTCATTCTGGGGATAGTCTTTTGAAAGGCAATAATCTATTAGGTATTTAGGCAATCTAACCCAGATTCCTAGGAGTCAACATGCTCTTAGTTACCTTCAAGACACCAACTTACATGGATTGAAACTGGTCCTACTCTAGGGGCAACCTTCTAGGTCTAGGAGGCACTATCATATTACTTTTCATGTCAGTCACCAGTGGTTCTCACTGCGTCTTCCTGCTGATGCCTAGCTATTACTAAGGTATCTCTTCTTTAGAATCTCTCTTGCATCAGTCACCAGTAGTTCCCACTGCGTCTATCTAATATCATTGTACCATTGATATTTCTTGCACAATAACACATATTTACAATCTGACATCAATCTGTTGAAGTTGGATTTGTACTCAATGCTCTATCTATCGATACTCGGTCTTGGAAATCATGTGCCTTAGTTTGTATATATCTTTCAGTCACTTTGGTGATGCTTTGGGTCTTCTAAGAACCCTCCTGACTTGAAATGATTCCAACATAATAGCCTATGGGAAATCCAGTCAAGTTCGTCCTTAAGGTGTGAGTCAAATCAGTCTTTGATATTTTCTACTAGGGGCATAGATCCCCAAATTTGATCACATCTTTGAATTCAACTAGAGTTAGTAATTTTTTCATGGACAAATCTCTACTGAGACAAACAGGTGTTTCTCAACACCATAATCAAACAGTGTCTCTCAACACTCTCTCTGGATACACCTATGTTTCTTAACACACATTGGATATCGCCTATGTAAACATGTATCGATAGTAATAAAACATAATGCACTCACAAGCACAATGATGTTTTTAAACACCCCTATTACCTATGCACATCCGAAGAATTTGAAACTGGGTGAGTGATGATAAAATCTTTCTTTGTATGCTATCTTTTCTCATAGATTTTTTTTGTCTACTGCTTGTTGGTGTGGTCCCAATGATCTGACAATGTCAAATAAACATGGTGTATCTTGTTTATCTATATGCCAAGGTGAGGTTGGTACTATTTCCATATTTGTTCTTTATCTGCTTGTTTACACAAGCATGCACTCATGGTTATCTTGGATTTGAATGCCTTGATACTAGTGTGCTCTTTCTCTATCAAAACTAGAAACAATGTTTAGGTCATCTCAGATTTTGTGCCTCGATGCTTATGTTAGTTTCCCATATATTATCCAATGAAAGTCATATTTATATCCTTATGGTTGCAGCATCACCAGTAAGGATTGTATCGGCTCCGATGTTCCAAACAATGCTCTATGATGATACCTAATCCATGGGTATGATAACCACGTCCTAGGGATTGCATCTACCATAGGCTTGCACTTTCATTCTAGGCTTACATTGCAAATTTTTTTTGACATTTCATTGTGTTCTCTTGGATTTCATACATTGAGAGGTTCTTCTTCATCACTCGGGCTTCATCATGATTGCACAAGTGTTCGATCCTTGTTCTTAATCTTCAAATAGTTCTTTTGGCTAGCATCTGTCATACTACATGAGATATTCATACCATATACACTACATTTTTATAAATCATTTCCATACATATCTACATCTACATATCCATCTCATACATAAATAATAAATAGGTGCATCTCATACATAAATCATAAACATGTGCATTTCATACATAATCATCAACATGTGCATTTTATACATCTACATATATTCAAAACATGTTAGTCCATTTGCATGCAGTTCTAATCATCTAAACCATCTAAGCATCTAACATACATCTGATAAAGTACACCATGACACATGCAATGATACCAAATGATGAGCTCATATACATCTCAATGTGTCAATACAATAAAAAAAAGGGTGCTACTCGAGCACAGTATATCTCAAAAATGATACAATGATACATCATGATGCAATATAGATCCAATATGTGTTATGTCTAACTCTGACCCTCTCCCTCATCACCTGGAGGAGATGGTGGAGGAGGCATATCTCATGGAGGTGGTGCCTATGCACCCTCTGACTCTCGAGTGTAAGCTAAAAATTAAGGTACCTACTCTGCTCCATCAGGTACTACACTGATATATACAACATAGTAATAGGATGCCCGAGAGGCCTACTATCATGTCTCCCTCTAGCTCTCTCTATCTCCTCTAGTGAGGTCGCCATCTTCTCCCAAAGCTTCTCTCGGATCTCTCATAGCTCTCAGTATCTCTCTTCTAGTTGAGCATCTCGCACAACCACCTATATCTGAAAATTCCCAATCTACCTCTATAGCTGCCAAAATTTCTCTCTGGATCTATGCAGAGAATCTTGTGCCTATGATAATGGGTCTCTGGGAATTGGACCCTACTCTGGCTTCTCCTACTGTTGATCATGCTTTATGGGGTCCTCTTGTATGGCCTCCTGATCAGCCTTCTCAGTCGTCTACTCTGCAGTCCTCTGTCAGGACCATCTCTCCTATGCACCACTTATACTTGCACTAGGATCAATTCTCATGGGTCATGCAGGAATATCTACCTAGAAGGAGCATGTGTGAGGCCTCTTCTATGGATATGGCTATGGTACCTATTGTTGTGGCACCTGTAGGTGCACTACCTATGCTAGAACCCCCATACCAACTGGATTTGTGAAGCGGGGGAATAGATGAGTAGAAAAGTACTATTGGTATGGCGTTGTCATACCCCCATCGGCTACCCCGGCCATGTAATCCCACCAAGTCTAAACTAGTGATAGAGTATCTATCATGCATCACCCGGTATCTAGTTGGGCTGAGTATCCCTTCTTCACCTCATTGGTGAAGTGTGCATAAGGATAGTAGTTCTGAGATATGTCCTAGGGATGGCCAAACTGTCGCTAGACACATGTAAGTGGGAACTGCTCAATAATGGCAATATAATGAATGATAAGTGGCCATGTGAAAAACATATAGCTGAGCTACTCTTTGGAATTGTCCCAAGACTTGGTCAACCTTCATGGTCGCCATACTATGACTACCAGATCATTGAGCTAAGCTCACCACTTCTCTATCTTACCCAGCGTAGGCTGAGTAATCAAACCTCTATAACTACAAATATATGGCTCTAAGGGTAGCCTCATGTCATCATAAATGGGCCTAGTAACTGGTAGGTGCTCCCATGCCCACACCTATAAAATGAACATGCCAACAACCATGCTCTTCGCCTCTTTATAGGTGATCTCATGCATCTCATGATACATGTGGGCCAGCATACACTAACCCTATTCATAATGAGTAGGCTCGGCTAGCATAGGCTATAACATTCAGCCCCATCCACACTCCAAACCATGCTAACCATGATTTGGCATAACGTAGAAACCAAGGAAGGCTACTAGAACTACTAGTAATTGGTGCCCTGGTTTGTATACTCTGATCAACTACTCACAAGGATTATCTCGACCCATGACTAAGTCATCCTCAAATATCTCTCTCAAGGCCACTGTACTTGCTCTCAGTTGAACATCATAATCTACTTTGGGTCCATGAAAGGGTATCTGGAGGATCCTTAAGATGTCCTCAGGCAAAAAAATGATCAGTACTTGGATGCAAATATCATTTCAAATACAAAACTGAGCAATAAAGCACTACAGACATCCTATGCAAGGATACAAAGAAAAATGACATGCTAATCAACTAGAGGATGGCTCACTATGACTAAAAAATAGCTCTTTAACTCTACGCGAAGAAGTAGCATTTCGCGTGAAGAAGTACTCTTTCACGTGCAGAAGTTTCATGTTGCACACAAAGGTTTACTTTCACGCAAAAATTTATGCTATCCCACATGAGAAAACCCTCTTTCTGAAGGTTTCTCACATGAAATGGGGGTGCCCTCCCATGTGAGCTTTCACGTGAGGCTCTATGAAGAACTAATTTTTTGTAGTCTTTCGCATGAGCTTCTTCACAGGTCTGCACAAAGAACCTAGTTCTTTGCGCGAGAAACCGCAGGACGATTCCTAAAAACATGAAAAACATGCAAAATTCAATGAGGAAAGTGGTAAAAATTTAATCTAAAGGGAGGTATCAGACCACTTACCGGTGCCTCATACGTGGTTGGTCGACTATTCTTCCTAGATCTCTCGAATCAGTGCAAACTCACGAGGACCACCATCTTTTCGCTCAGAGGTCAATATTCACAAAAGTCAAAAGGTTGAAATGAATTGAAAATGACCTTTTGGCCCATATATAGGTTTTGACCTAATTTTCAAAAGTGCTCCATTGTGCGTGAAAATTTCACCCTTAGCTAACTCGAATGCTCTTAATCCATTTTTGGGATCGAAATCAAAATTTGACACTCCTATGAAGCTCAAAATTGCATTTTAAAAATTTTGGGACCAACGCGGTTGAATGCTTGTGCAATCAACTTTATGACATTGATTTCTTGTCAGAATCATGTCTAATCAACATTTTCTTGAAATCTTCAAACTTTTCCTCAAAAAAAGTCAAACTTGGTCAACCAAACCTCGCAATTGCTTGAAATTGCTTTTGAATCTTTCAAATTCTTCCGAAATCTATTTTGAATTCTTCTCGACCTTTGATTCAACATCTATCTATGATTTTTTTCTCTCAATCACCATTATGATGTGTCCTATATCTATTTCTCTCACGAGGGGCAGGATGATTACATCATTAAATCTATCTTAATCAATCTGATCTGACAGTCAAAAAATCCTCATTGCAAGGGGTTTCTCATCACTTGGGGCATGTTAAGTTTTCATACTTAATAGTCAAAACTAGGTATTCCACAATATTGAATTACTAGGGGCATCTAAGTTCCTTACATCTTGTCATCTATTAGGTGTTGAGGCAATCTAACCTTGACTCCTGAGAATCAAGCTTTGTTCTGGAGATGATTCTTGAAATCTCATTATTTGGTATCTGAGCAATCTAACTTAGGTCCCTGAGGGTCAAGCTTCATTCTGGAGATGATTCTAAAAATCTTATCTATCAAGATTTGGGGCAATCTAACCCTTGATCCTGAAAATCAAGCTCCACTCTGGAGATGATTCTAAAACTTTATCTAAACTAGTATCTATGCGATCTAACTGAGATATTGGGGGACCAAGCTTCATTCTGGAGACATTCCTAAAAATCTCTATTGACTGTCTTTCAGATGGATAGGTATTGGGGAAATCTAACCCTGACTCCTGAAGGTTGAGCCTCATTCTAGGGACAATATTTTGAAAGGTATAAATCTATTAGGTATTTGAGCAATCTAACCCAAATTCCTGAGAGTCAAGCTTCATTCTAGAGATGGCTCTCAAAATCTCACTGCTAGGTATCGGGGCAATCTAACTTGGATCCCTAAGAGTTAATCTTTATCCTGGAGATTACCCTGAAAAACTCAACTTAACTGGTGTCTCGACAATCTAACCTAGACTTTGGAGAGTTAAGCTTCGTCCTGGAGATGACCATCAAAAGCTCAAGTTAACCAGCGTGTCCAAAATCTAACCTAGACTTCGGACACTTAAGATCTATTCTAGAGATAGCTCTAAAATATTTACATCATCAATTCTCAACATCAATTTCAACTATTCTTCTATGCTTCAAACATTCAGACTATTCTTTGAATGAATGCACCACTCGCACATCAATTCAAAGAGGGGCAAAATGTAACTCCCCAAAATTGGCATCTTGCAACCACAACCAATTTTGTTTCATTTGTCAACCTTCTGAATCATGAAAGTCCTATTGTACTTGGAAATTCTAAGTTTCAACTGACTCTACTTGACCTCAGTGTCAAATACAAAAAATCCTAAATCTGCATTAATCACATATTGTATTTAATTCCTAAATATCAATTATAATTAAAGCTAAATAAACCCTATGATTGAATTAATTTAATTACAAAGTCCTAGCACTTTAATTAAATTAAATTCACCCTTTTATCTAAAATACATAAAAAGGAATTAAATAATATTTGATTATTAAATTAATATCCTCATTTCAATAATTGAATTTAATTATTCAAATAATTGATAAAATACATTTATGAGGTCATATTCCATTTATTTAATCAAATAATCTCTCTAAAATTTGTACTTCAGTTTAGAAATGGAAACTTTGAGTTGACTAAGATTCAAAAGAGTAAGAAATCAGTTAACTGCTTCATTCACTAAAAAAGACAACAGTTGACTCTCAAAGGAAACTTGCTATTCTGAACTAGATTTTGAAGTGTTAATTGTTTCTCTCAAAGGAAACTTGTCATTCTGAACTGGACTCTCATTCTATAAAAGAACCCTCTTGTTCTCATTCCAAAAAAGGATAATTCATTGTTGAAGCATCGAATCGCTGCTGAATTATTAACTCACCTTTATACATTCAAACGCTCACATTTCTTAGCTCTCATTTCCAATAGATTAATCATGTCTAGTTTATCTTCTTTCAAGAATTCTTAGATTAATCTCATTTCTAGATTAATGTTGCATGTTTATTTCTAGACTAATCTCATGCTTACTTCCTAGCTTAATCTCATATTTACTTCAATATTAATCTTGCACTTACATTCTAGATTAAATCCTCCGTTCTTAGATTTGTCTAGGTTGTTGGACTCTCAGATTCGGAGATCTATTTAGAAACCCCATCTAGATAGGAGGAAACATGTCAAATCATATAGACATGCAAGATGAATAAATCAATATTCATTCTTGTATGTGACTGATGAACAATGACTATGTTGAAGTGTATGGCTAAGTTAGAGGCCCATATTTAGCATATACAAATAACATGTGCTTGCTCAAGGTGTTCCATGGAAGTTGGATTGAAATCTTCTTCACTAGAGTCCTCATGGATTTCCATGGGAAAAATATGTGTGGATTGAATCTAACATTTGAATCTCCCCCCCCCCCCACGAGGGTACCCATGGTTCACCTATCCATTGATTATCACTAGATTATTTTCCTACATTTGATTATTGAGAAACAATTGGCACATGTGTAGAACTCAAACCTTGATCCATATTATCTTGATTTTTGGCATTATGTATAGGAGCATAGGTATGAATGACATATATATCCTTGTCATGACAAGACTCTTCAGATAGAGAATCCCATTCATATTCTCCGGAGTCATCTTCACTTTTGGACTCTAACATGTTTACATGCTTAGAGGAATCATGAATACGACTTGAACTAACCCCTTTTCTTGATACCCTATTCTTGATGTCTCATCCTTGGATCTCCAAGGAGGTTGTATGGGTTCTAACAAGCCTTTATTTCAAATGCCTAAGGGTCATCTTCCCTTGTACCCCATCTTTTGCATTATTTTGAATCCTTTTCCATATTGATATGTTTGGATGTTTATATGTTGCACTATTTCAATGGGAACACTTGAATTATCCTCATCTTTATAAAGCCATTGCAAGACTTCATTATCTTCCTTTTCTATGTCTGGTGGATCACTCTCCCTTACAAAATGAGAGTTGTATTTTTTAGGTGGATGAGAATTTGAAGGTTTTCCATGCGTTCTTGGAGAAGTGGGTAAGTCAAATAAGGAAATAGAATATTCCCCCACTCCTTTTGAATTTATTCTACATTATTTTTCAAATTTATGCCTCATCTCATTCATCTTTTGATAGTTTTCCTTTTTGGTTTGTTCTCTTTCATCCTTATAAGGTCTCAAAGTTTCTTCCTTTGATGTAGAAACTTCTATTGAATTGTGATTGGAACTTTCACCTTCAAAACTAACTTTCTCTTTTCCCTTAGTTGATGTAGATATGTTAGTTTCATTAGGACTTGAAGTAGAAGTTGCATTTAATGTAGAACTAGGACTATTTTCTATGGCTTCTTCAATGATGACACTAGGAATAACTCCTCTACTGTGAGGAATAAATAGCTCATGAAGAGGTTTCACCATATTGCAATATTGAAAGGGATTTTAATCTCCTCCAATAGTTATTTCTTCATGCATGTATGGAAACTTGATACATTGGTGATAGGTCTAAGGCACCGCATGCATTTCATGAATCCATGGCCTTCCCAATAAAATATTATAAGTTAATTTAATGTTAAGGACTTGACAAATGGTATCTTTCTTGATTGGACCTACTTGAATGGGAAAAACCACCATTCCTTTAGAATATCTCTCCTCCTCATCATAAGCTTTTATAGTGATTTTTTTCTTGGGATTAATAGATGATTTAGATAACCCTAAAGCCATAACTATACTAAACATATAAATGTTAATTAGGCCAGCTCCTCCATCAATGAGGACTCTTTTAACACTATGTTTTTGAATCAAAACGTCTACATGAAATGGGAGATTTTGAGGATGGTTTATGGACATGTCATATTGTTCGGAAAATGTTAAGAAATGAGGTGCTATGAGATGACCCACCATGTTGGAAAACCTTTATTCCTCCAAATTTTCAGGAACGGTAGTTTCCACAAGATCTTTCTCCAAGATTTCTTTATGATTGGGAGAAAGTTTCAATAGCTCCAAAATGGAAATTTGAGTTGGTGTCTTTTGTAGTTGATCTACTAAGCTATAAGGCCTTGTTGAAGAAGATTCTTGTTTGGCCAAAGTGGTCACTTGTATAGGACCAAAAGTTCTAGGGGCACTTTCTTGTAGGTTGAATCTTGCTTCTTTCCCCCTAGTAACAACATTAGAGGTTTCATTGCTAGTTTGTTCCTTTACCACCATAATATTGATAGTATTATCATGTCTTGATAGGGTATTAATCGTATTATCATAACTATGGGTAAAGTTAACATTGTTATTATGTCTGGAATTATTTCCATTTTTACCTCTATTATTATTAGCTTTTGAAGATTCTCCTTTCTCGTGTTTGAAGGGGTTTTGAATGCCATGTGATCTTCATTTTTTTTAGGTCCTTCCACTTTAATCACACCATTATCAATAAGGTCTTGTACCAGATGCTTCAAGTGCATCAGTCAGTTGTCTTATGTCCTCAATTTCTATGGTATTCACAATGATTTGACTCACTCCACCAAGAGGGTTTCACTTGGGGTTCACAGGGCTGAGCCCTAGGTATGTCAATAATCTTATATACAAGGAGAATTCTCAATGCATTCTCAAGTGGTTCACCCAAGATTCTAAACTTCCTTCTAGGAGATAGTGCCAAGAATGGTTTAGGCTTGTTAGCCTCTTGATTATTCCCAAAAATGTTGTTATTTTTATTATTTAAGGGAACCTTGGGTGCTTGATTTACATTATTATCTTGGTTGGATCCTCTTGTGAGATTAAATGGAGTGGCCTTCAAGTTGTTTTCTTCCACAACTCCATCATTAACCACACCCTTGTTAGTATTATTCATCCATAACCTATAGTTTTTAGGAGGAGAACTATTATTGTTGTTTTTGGAAGTATTGTTATTGGTATTCTTGTTCTCCTTTTAGAGTTTAAGTTCTCCACTTTTCAATAATATTTCCTCCATGGTAACCCCATTCTTGATTAAGTCTTGGAAAGAACGCGAGCATTGTAACCTCAAATGGTAGTTCATTTTGGTATTCAATCTATTGATGAAGGTATCCACCTTTTCCTTCTTGGGGACACTTCGAGGGTATCTAGAAAATACCACTCTCCATCTTTGTAAGAAAAGGAAGAATCCTTCTCCATCACGTTGTTTGGTATTAATAAATTAATCATTGTGACTTCATGTTTAAAATTATAAGAGTAATGTGTCACAAACTTAGAAGCCAATTCTTCAAAAGTGTGAATATCGGAGGGTAGTTTGGAAAACCACTTCATCGACATTCCTCCAAGGCTTCTTGGAAATAACCTCATTAAATAAGTCATATCATGCATGAACTCCAAGCTCAATGCACAAAATTACCTTAAGTGATCTTGGGGATCAGACGCTCCTTCGTATTTATCATACTTAGGGAAAAATACAATACTAGGGAACAGAACCATAATTAAGGTCTTCTCAAATGGAAAAAGACACAATACTTTGATAGAAAAGGGTTTAGGAGCCCCTTTTTGTTTTCATGTTGTCCAACTGCATTTGAAATAACTTAAATTTCTTGTTCATAATCTCAATAGGGTTGGTCTCATCTTCTTTTGATTTCAATTTATCGACATCATAATTATGAGGGAGTTTTGTCCCCGCTTGTGCTAGGTCTAGGAAGTACTTTTCCCTATCTCTTTCCAAAAATTTCTCCATGAGTTTCATGAAGAATGGGCTTTGTACTGCTTCATTGAATTTTTCTTTGGTAGCCTCTTCATCACTAGGGTCATTTTTACCTCCATTGTTGTTTTCTACCCCTTGGTTGTTAGGGTAAATTCCTCTATTATTTCCATTCTTATTAACCTCTGAAATTCCACTATTTTTATTATTAGTCATTTCCTTGTTGACAAGGTTAATGAGGTCGGGATCCATGTTTCCAAAAGGAAAATCCATCGTATTTGTTTCCACCTCTTTTGCGGGTCCAAGTGTTTGTCATAAGGAGGTGAAGGTATCACTTTGGAAGGTAATCTCTTGCCTTAGATAAGTACCATCTATTTGCAAGGTAGACTTTACATAGTGGGATCTAGTGCAAGCCGGCATGAGCATAAATAAATAATTTCTTGCTTTATCCCCTTTTGATTGATCCCTAAAATGATTTTTTTGAATTCTTCCAATATGAGAGACTCTAATCAATGTAATGTTATTAATAGGTAGAACGTCCAAATGGGTATCCAAATATGAAATTTAAGTTTTTCCAAACCCTCGAGAAATGCCCCTTGTTTTTGTGTCTCAATCTGTACGCGTGACTTTGCTTGATGATACGTGAGACTTTGTTGTTTCTTACGCGCTTACTGGAAATTTGTTACGTGAAACTTTAAGACACAACACATGACATTTTATTGTTGGCACGTGTCACTTTAGATCTATACGTGACACTTGGAGAGTGACTAAGTGCAAGTTAAAACCTGGTACAGGCAACTTGAATTGTTTAGGTGCAACAGAGGTTCAGACATGTGTGAAAATAATGATGGTACATGTAACTTCGCGAGGTAAAGTTTATCTATTGCTGTTTTTGATGAATTTTAAAAAATTAATGTTTGTGATCAGGTTTCCAGGATATTCTAGTTTGAAAATTTAGAAACAACCACAACACACGTAGTAAAATTGTTTATATATCCTAAACTACACAAAGTGTATGTTCTCGGATGTTATAACGGGTAAAAACAAGAAGATCTTATAAGCAAGCTACCTAAGGTCAATTTTGGCTCTTATTCATGGCTTTAAAAGTTAGGCTTGCTAAATAACAGGGCTTAATAATGTGAATCCATTAAAAATAATGAAAATTTTTTTATACCCTCATGACAAGGGCCTCCCACATGCATAAAGACATGATTTTGCACAATTCTGAAGGACTACTAGAGGAGGTGAAGATTCTTAACACTTATTTGTCACTCAATCCTTTTGAGGATGAATGTGTTTATATTATAGTGGGTCGGATGCTATCACAACTAAAGTGACTGTCTCCCACTTGGGTCATTCCCTTTCACCATCCTTGTAAGGATGTACTCAGGAGGCAGGCCCTCTAAAGCTCTATCATGTTCATATTAAAAGAAATAAATGAATTGAATCAAGCAGGTTGGGGAGTTTGATTCCCTAAAAGAGTAAAGAGCATATCCCTACTACTTTTTTCAATTCCAAACACCTTTAACACAATGTAAATTTTTAACCTCTTGACAAGGAGGTTTTTAGAATTGAAGTGTTGGTTCATTTACCAACCTTTCTTTCTATCCCCAAAATCAACACGTTTGGATTTTTGGTCAACCTTGAAAAGTTGAGAGCATATACCTAGTGTCTTTCTTTGTAAACATTAATAGGATTTATTATCTAGATTTGGAAATTAAAATTGTCACAATTTAATCAAGTGTAATCTTGTTTAGAAAGATAGCTTTTCCATGTAGCTAGCAAACGCTAGACGCATTTTTGAGAGTTTTTCTTTGATTTTTAACTTGCCTAGTGGCGATCATTCCCTCTCTGTCTTCTCCAACACGTTAGTCAACAAAACCAATACAATAAGGGAAAACAAGGAAAATTGAAAATAAGAAAAACTTCAAAGATCTTTCCTAAATTTGCAAAATTTACTAAAGATCCTATCAATTTTATTGTTCATTCAATGAAGGAAAATTATTCTTGTAAGCTTGAACAATTTTAACAAAATGATCATACAATTTCTCTTCCACTTCTAGATTTTCCAAAATAGATAAGTTATGAATTGCTTTTGCATGCTTGTTTAGGATTCTTACCTCTTTTCTCTCGTTGCAGATTTTGTTCTTTGGTTTTTGGACTTTTGGATGTCTATTCATCAGTAAAACATAAAACACAGAGAATTAATATTCTAATTTTAATAACTTGCAACTTGAAAAATAGAGAGTTGTACATGTCATTTAACAACTTATAAGCAATTCTTTATTGATGTCTATGCGCAACTTTAAATTACTACAAGCATTATTTGACAAACTACTACGTGTAACTTTAAGCATTAACAAGCATAAGATAGCATGCAAAGGCGTGAAAAGGTAATAGAAAATGTGAGACAGAAAGTATTGCATGCAGTAAAAGAATTAGTGCAGGTGTGATTTGACTATTTATACATGTGACTTTGCAGTCAAAGACATGATTTCATTGTCTGTACGTGGTGAAATAATCTACTGTAGGTGTGATTTTACTAGTTTTACGCATGAATATTTATCTGGTAGGCATCACTTTTCTTGCAACCTGCAAAAAATGACAAGAAAACATACAAAACATGCAAATAATGATGAAAAACGGAGATTAGAGGCCTAATGCCCCATAGTGGGCACCATTTGTGTATGTATAAAGTATAGCTTCATGAAATTAGGTTGCAATTTATCAATTCTATGGAAAGAAAAGTCTAATTTAATGCAAAGAATTGACAAAATAACATTTAGCATTCCATGGCTTTCTAATTAAGCATGCTAATGAAAATCTCAGCCTTAATCTCCATTAGTGAAATTCCTAGAATGGGAACTGATTTATGATGATGCCTAAATATAGCTCTCAACTCTCAAATTGCAATACAATTCATTCAATTATGCTCAAATTATGCTTAATTATGCTCTCAAATTGTTGTCAAATACTATTCTCTTGCTAAAATTCTCTATAGTATGGATGCAATTGCTCCTGAATGTCTAGGATTCTTAATACTCTCAAAATTATTGCTATTTATAGGATTCCCCAAGGGTAGGGGTAGAGTTAAGCTAATAATGATCAAAACTTGGTTGAGTTGAAGGCTTTGAAATGGTTTCAAATGGGGAGACCATTTAAATGGTGGTCTCAAAATTTGGGACAAAGAGACAAATTGAGTGGTGAGGATGTTGAAGGATTAAATGAGTGATCAAGATTACAAAGTTTGGAGTGATCCATGTGCTTTCAATCCTTGATTCTCATTGATTATTCAAATTATTGTCTCCTTTGTTGAAATAAATAAGGATTTAATTAATTAAATTAGCCATGTAAGGGAATAGGTTGATTTTGATTTAAAACTACACAATTCATTGATTAAATCAATTATATAGTGTTGATTAATCCCTTTTAGGCTTAGATTTAATTAATTGATATATTTATTAATTGATCCTTTGATTTGATGTAATTTAGTCCATTTTTATTGAATTAATCTATTTGATTTGATAAATTGCTTTTGATTCAATTAAATACACCTGACCAAATTTAGGTGTCTACACTAGTATTTCATATTTTATTAATATTTGAAGTTGACTTAACTGTAATTTTGACATATATTGTTTCCGTAACTTGTAACTTGTCGTGTATTTGTCTAATTTAATTTTTTGATAGAATAGAGACTTCAATACCATGGGCATTGTTATTTTTTAGAATTTTTTTTTCTCTTTTTTTTAAATTTTTTTTTATTGAACAACGAACACAGAGGTTTATATTTGGTAAGAAACCTATATTTATAATCATTACAAAGATCATTCCGAGTACTTATGCCATTCAAAAGGGAATGTCCTTACTATTCCATTTGAGTCCTATCATTGACCCCCAAAGCCATGAAATCTTCAAAAAAAAATTGGCCCTTGCAAAATGGGCCTAATTTGGAGATTTCTATAGTAAGTACTTTCAATCGAAACTAATAGATTTTGATCAAAAGTATTGTCTATTGAAAGTATTTGAGTTTTTTTGTGTGGTTAAAGTTTTAACACAAGTGCTTTCGACTCAAAGTAATAATTAAGTTTCGATAGAAACCTTGGTCGGCCAATTTAGTTTGTTTTAGGCTAGTAACAATCTCATATAAATAAACATTCTTTGCCTTATTTTATAAATTTGAAAGTTGCAGAATAATTTACATTTTGGAGAAGAAAGACGTTTGGAAGTGTATTTTTTTTAATTTTGTCAAATTTTAGTTGAGCAATTTTGTGAAGGAAACCAATGGGAAATAAAAAGAGAAGGGTAAATAAGACTACACGAAAATATTCACCTGAGACTGAACAAAGACTATGCGAAGAATCACTAGCAAGATATTATCATAAGAAACAAGGTATGTCTCTTTCTACTTCTCTCCCTCTCTCTCTTTATTTCTTAAGTGGATGGTTATGACTTATCTCAATGAAACATGTATATGTGATATTGCTATACTAAATAAGACAAATTAAGATCTAACATGAGTAATAAGACCTAATAGGACCCCTTAAGACCTAAATTTCAAGTAATAAGACCTAATATGACCTATTAAGACCTAACATGATTAATAAGACCTAATAAGACCCTTAACACCTAATAGGACCACTTACGACCACCTAAGACCTAATAGGACTAATAGGACCTAATAGGACTTATTAAGACCAATTAAGACCTAAGATGTCTTATAATTCCTAATAGGTCCTATTAAGACCAATTAAGACCTTAAATGTCTTATAAGACCTAATAGGACCTCTTAAGACCTAACATGAGTAATAAGACCTAATAGGGCCCCTTACTTGACCTAACAAGGCCTAATATGACTTGATAGGACTAATAAGAGGTCTAATTGGACCTATTAGGACCTAACATGCCTAATAAGATTTAATAAGGCCTAATACCTACTAATAAGACCTAATAGGACCCCTTAATCTACTTAATAGGAGTAATAGATTGTATTAAGACCAATTAAGACGTAATAGGACTCCTGATACCTAATAGTACCCCTTAAGAGTTAATAGGACTAATAGGACCTATTATGACTAATTTAAGACCTAACATTGACTAATAAGACCAATTTAGACATGTTACTTGACTGATTAAGACCTAATAGGGCCTATTAATACCAATTAAGACAAATTAAGACCTAATAATAGCTAATAGGATCCTTAAGACCCAATAGGACCACTTAAGACCTAATAGGACTCCTTAAGACCAATTAAGACCTAATATGTGACTAATAATCTACCTAATAGGACCAATAAGACCTAATATGACCTATAAGACCTAATAAGACCTAATAGGAATTTAATAAGACCTCATAGGACTTATTAAGATCAATTAGGACCAATTTAGACCTAATAATCTCAATTTCCATAAATTTAGTGAGCATGTACATTCTTATTTACCATTAAATATAGACATGTATATATAGTAAATTATACTTGAAGTCTCTTTAATTTAAATTTACACATTGTTAAAAATATATTTTGCAGGACATCTATTTGAAGTAATAGCAGAGCCTGGAAATTTAGGTGTTACTATTTATTACGTCACACCATGGAGAGGAAGAAGCTACCAAATACTGAAACAAGCGATGAAATTATGTTTCCCACAGGTTCTAGTAGTGTATTTAAGTTTAATTTATTAATATTGACACAAATTATGATCGAATTTTGTGTGTCTATGGTTAATTTATCTATGTTATTTATTTTTTGTGCAGGTTCAGTTGTTGTGAAAGGAACGTATTTGAAGAAAATCAGAATACTTAAACATGGGATTCAGTTTATTAATTATCAACCTAACAATAAGGTTTATCAGTATAGCCACCTTATAATTTCTATTGCCCTATCTCTTCATCATGTCGTAGGATATGGAGTTCATAAGTGGAGACTTGATACTGATGATTATGAGAGAATATTCCGTATTATCTAGTAGCAATCCAAACCACTTGATGTGGAATAGAAATAATGTATATACATGTTTTCAACTTGTGTATATTTTGGTTGAGCAATTTTACATAGAGATAAATTTGTCTTAAGTAAATTATTACATTTTATGATCTGGACTAAATCTATCTTAGACATGTCTTAAGGGGATAATTTAATATTTATCTCAATTTGAATGTATGCATGATATTATAATGCTTTGTTTGTATATTTGATTAATTAGGACATGTCTTAAGGGGATAATTTAATACTTATCACAATTTGAATATATGTGTGATATTAATACTTATTCCAATTTGAATGTACATTGCATGTCTTAAGGGGATTATTTAATACTTATCTCAATTTGAATGTATGCATGATATTGCAATGCTTTGTTTGTATAGTTAATTAATTAGGACATGTCTTAAGGGGATCATTTAATACTTATCTCAATTTGAATGTATGTGTGATATTAATAAATATTTCAATTTGAATGTACATTGAACGTCTTAAGGGGATGATTTGATACTTATCTCAATTTGAATGTATGCATGATATTGCAATGTTTTGTTTGTATAGTTGATTAATTAGCACACATCTTAAGGGGATGATTTAATAGTTATCTCAATTTTAATGTATGTGTGATATTAATAATTATTTCAATTTGAATGTATTGCATGTCTTAAGGGGAAGATTTAATACGAATCTCGATTTAAATGTATGTGTTAAGGGGATGGTTTATCAATTATCTCAATGAATGTACATGCATGATATTGCAATACTCTATTTGTATAGTTGATTAATTAGGACACATCTTAAGGGGGACCTATATGAAATAACTATAATCAAATACATATAACTTCTACATCATCAAATGTATATTATAAATTACATTTCAAACATATAACTTAGATCATGAAATGTATATAAATTACATGATATCAAACATATATAAATTAAATAATCAAACATAGATCAAGTATATCATGTCAAACATCAATCATAGATCAAGTATAGTTAATAGATCATCAAACATATAATATATATCATCAAACATATAACATAGATCATCAAACATATAAATTACATGTTAGACATATATAAATTAGATCATAAAATAATAGATAAATTATTTAATTGAATCAAACATAGATCAATTATATAACATGTCAATCATCAAACATAGATCAACAGTATATAGATCAAATAATATCAAATGTAACATGTGAATCAGACCTAGAGTCTAGAGACTAAATATAACATCAAATACATAATGTGTGTAGATCAAAAACATATAAAGTGTCTCTAGAACAAAGATGAAAGTTTCTATGTACTAGCTAGATGGATCAAAAACCTAGGAATCGTCATGACAACTCCTCACTAAGAGTTCCCTAGGGCCCCGTTTGTTTGCTGGAAGATGGCTGGAAGATGAAAATGGGAAGATGTATTTTTGTATGGACAAATTCTCATTTTGGNACAAAAAAGGTGGAATTTGCCAAATTCTCATTTTGGACCAAAATGAGAATTTGGCCGTACAAAAATAAATCTTCCCGTTTTCATCTTCCAGCCATCTTCTAGCAAACAAACAGGGCCTAGAGTGACTATCATGATGTGAAGGATGTGTCGAGCCCTGTACAAAGAAAATGATATAAATTACACGTATCTAAGGAATAAATATATATAAATTGATATAAACTATACATGTACACATTAATAAATTTAAAACTCACCTCTCCACTACTGATATCATCGTCAAGTGAGTCTTGATGATGTACATGATCAGATCTCAATGAAGGAGTAACAAGAGGCATCCCCCCCTTAAAAAAATCACATATATTGTACACATGATATCATATCAATCAAATTATATATAAAAAGTAAATTTAAATGATATGAAAGTTTGAAAATTTAGTTTGTAACATTAAAAATAAGATTTACCTATGTAGATGGTGACACCTGATAGTAATCAGATTCCCTAGCCACAATCATGTCAACCAAGGCATCAATATTTTTTTGGGCCTCATCCAGGCTCAACTATACATTTGCATCATGACTAGTTGGCACACATCCCACTAATGATGAATGCAATGGACTGACCAAATGAGATGGCATGGAAGTTGAATAATTAAGTGTCAGAAAATCAATGTAACGTAGTCATCATGCTAAATTCAACACTCTCAAGGCCAAAATCATAGGATTGGTGCACTGTAGTCGCTGAAGGGTTTGTATGTTGTGCCTCTCTCTTTGTAGCAATAGAGTGGTCAGTAGGTGGATCCTCATGGGCACTGCCAGTATGGCCATGGTCTGGGTGATGAGAAGGTGTGGCTAAGAGTTTTGACAGTACCCACATGAGCTCTAACATCTGATATGGGGATATCATGGTCTGCTGCTATAAATGCATAAGTATCTAGAAGATCCTCAACCAAAATAGTCAATGTAGCCCATGTCATCTCCCCTGTGAGTCCCTCTAGGATGGAAAGTGAAGGGATACCTGCTATACTATAGATGTAATCTGAGGTCCTACTAGAGGATGCTCCAATTGAGGATCTATAGTGTTGTCAAGATATCAAATACTACCCAACCTGATCACTAGATATGGATCTGGTTGCTGTTGCAATGTCCCCAACTCTATCAATCGCTCCTCATAGCTGGGTGCTATGAAGAACATCATTTATTGTAGGACCCAAAGAAGAAGCTATAGAAGGTGCTCTCTGACCAACAATGGCCCTTTGTATTGGTAAAAAATTATTAGGTCAATGATAAGAATCTCTATCAGCTAGTCTACCTTTCCCCTATCCTAGATATGGTGGCAAATTAGTGTAATTCATGATCCTCCCCAAATAAACCTCAACAAAAGGTTATTGTGCAAAATACAATGGAATCTGGTCATTATTTAGATAATGACCATGGGCAGCAAGAAATTGTGGGTATATCAATCCTACCATGGCTGGGTCCTAAAAACTAGTAACCTGATAACCCTTCACATGCTTTTGATCCACATAAAATGGGAAAGCTTCCTATTTCAAGGTCTCTTTGGGTACTAAGCCTTCTACCTCAGAAAGAGAAATTCCTGAACAAACCTCTCATCTCTTCTTCTCAAGTATGACCTCTAGAGTATCTTCTAAATAGGGAGTATCACCATGAATTTCATCCCTAATTCTAATGAGGCTATCAAGTATCTACTGTAAAGTATTCTTATACAAACTACAACTACTAGCTATAATCACCTAAAATTAGTCTAGAGAAAATATAGATAGCCCTTATTTATGATTAATTGGTCTTAATAAATCTTAATTCAAATACATTCATAAAGCTAGACCCTAAACCCTATTATAGAAAATTTAATTAAAATTTCTTACATAATTTTAATCTTGACTTGTTGAATCAAATCCTCATTCCTAAAGCCTCAAAACACTTAAAATTGCATAAAACATCGGGATAAATAAAAATTTCTAAAACCCCCTTTAAATAAAAAAGGAACCCATCAACACATGTGTGAGCACATTAAATATCAAATAAAAAAAATAAAAAAGAAAAATAACAAATTTGTCTCATCCTTTACAAGTTTGACCAATCAAATGCACTCTGCTTAGCTCACATGGATTGATGGAAGTTGCATCTCCACCATTGCTCATCTCTCTTCGCTCATGATATAGGAGAAGATTGAAGAGTAGAGCTATAAAGCTATTTTCATTCTAGAGTTTTATTGCGCACTCATAGCTCTTGCTTTCATAGTAGTTTACTTGCATCTTTGCATTGTTAGCTTCATTTCTTAGTTTAATTGAATCTTAGTTTCCTTTCATAGTTTAATGGTAGATGCATTGATCTTTCATTGATAGCTTACTCTTGCATCTTATTTTCATTCTTCATAGTTTCTATGCATTTAGCATGCTAGTTGATGCATTTTCATTTCCAAAGCTTTTGAGAGAAAAATATGCAAGTATATGCATTTTTCTCATTCTTGCATTGAATCTTCCATTTTGGGGTAGTCAAGTTACTGATTCTCCATGTCCAATCTGATGGGCACTCATGAGAATCATACTCACTTCAACTAGGAAGCAATAAGCCAATTTCAAGGGTATTGAGGCAATGTTTGAATCTTTTTTTTATGCTAACCACTTTTGATGTAATAGTTTATTGAAGTGTTTAGTTGCAGATATTGAAGACACATTTTACCACACACACATTTGGTACCCACTATTGGGCAAAAAATTAGTTTTTGCCTCATTTCTCACTATTTTTCATGTTATTGACGAAACTGTGTTCATTATCGTACGAGGCTTGATTCTATTTCATACGACAATTCATGAGACAATATTTTGTTGTATTGTGACATTTTTTCCATCGTACGAGTCTTCTTTCCATTTCTTTTATTATTTGGAACTATTAATTTTTTTGTATGGGCTTTGACTGGCACATGTTTTATCGTATTGCAGCATATAGTTTGTCGTATGAGTTTCACTGACATTTTGTTCTATGTGGTTAGTTGTTTCAAGAACAGAGAGTATTTTTAGGGGTCATATTGAGTTTATTTTGATTACCTAACCCGTAGCATGTTTTGAAGGATCTTTTTTCTCTCTTGTTTTGTAGCTTAACTATTTTTCGCAGGACATTTTGATGAAGGTTCGCTTGTTAAAGTCTCACTAGCACTCTTTTTTTACAAGATTACTAACATTTTGTGCTTGTAGCACACTTTTTGAAAAAAAGAAAAATTGTGGAAACTACTAATGCTTGTATTTGCAGGTTGCCTCATGACTTCATCAACCAAACAAAACATGTGTTTTCTTAGATGATTTCTTAGGCACATAGTTTAATTAGGGTATTGCCTGTTTGGGTTAAATTGAACATTAGGGGATTATTCTCTTCTTCTTTTGAAGAATCAGAAACCCAAAAATGTTTGATTGAGCTTAGGAAAACAATACCTTTATTTTGGGCAAATTAAGTGTGTTTGGCTTGTTTGGCATGTTTGGGAGAAACAAAAGGAAATAGGAGAGTATTCTCTTCTCCTGTTTGAGGAAGAATCTAAAATCTCAACCTTCCATTTGCTATCCATTTCTTGATTGTACTTACCTTTAGAGGGATTTCCAAGAGAGAAATATTTTGGGAATTACCCAAGTGGAGAACAAGCAGACCCAGCTGTACTCCATCCCACTATAATCAAAATCTTCCTTCAATCCAAAGAGAGGGAAGACTTGGATATTTTTTACTTCTAATGCCTCTTCATTTGTAGGGCCTAGTTGCCTCAATCTTGCTAAGAAATACTACATTTGAATAGGTTCTTGTAGGACTATCATGGTCTCAATCTTGTTTATAAGACTGAAAGGGGAGTACATTCAACTTGTATAGGGCCGAGAGGTCTCAATCTCACTTGTGAGACTATGCATTTTGGGTTCTTGTAGGGATATATGCCTAAATTTTTCTTGCAAAACTAAAAGGATAGTCATGAACAGATGTCCTTACTAGAAAATTTTAGATAGAGGCTACCCGAATCACCTTTGAAATTATTATAGTCTTTGTGCAAGGATCGATCCTAGTGGATTACTTAGATCACCTGAATATTTTTCCACTCACCATATGTATTCCCAAAGGTATTCTAAAGCATGAATGTGGTATGAGGGAGCCTATGTGATTCGAGAATTGAGTCTCTTTTCAAAACCTACAACTTGCAAAGTCTTGGAAAAATCCAACATCACTTTGTGTGAGGTGAAGGAATATCAAGCATGGGAAAATATTTTGATACTAAGACAATTTGACTCTAGAGATAGAAAGTGCTTGATCAGTCCCTCTTTGTGTTTGATGTGTTTGAATCACTTGAACTTGACAATCTCAGCAGACAAAAACACTTTTGACAACACAATACACCTTCAAAAAATGACATTTGAGAAAATTTGATCCAAATTTTGTCCAAAAACAAGTGGCAAACTATTCTGGGTCCATCTATCATTTTTTTCCCTTAGAATTGTCATACGAAAAACTGCATTAGAGGCAATAACTCACACGAGAACCCTAGAATTATCGTATAAGAACTAGTATATTGATGTATGAGATTTCATTAAAAACAACTTCATCTTGGGTACCTTAGGACTCTTATCAAAAAACTTATTAGTTCTTGACCACGTGACCTGGCTTTTCCATATCTCTCATCTTAGTTTCTTGCATGATCTTACTTTCCCTACACTTCCTCATCAACAATCAATTGCAAATAAAATTGGTCACAAGTGTCATGCAACATGTATTCAAACCTCAAAACATGATACCTTGTACCAAGTTTATTAATCCTTTTTATTATCTTCTTTCAAGATATTGGACAAACGATCATTCAAAAACCTTTGACATTGATACATCAGCCTAGTTATTGTGGAATTGTAACCATAATTTTCTTTCATGGTCCAAATGAGAAGTCAAAAATATGATCTTGATTCCAAGGGAAAAGCTATCAAAGATCTTACTCAAGGACTATCTTCCTTCCAAAAGCAAAAAATAAATCATGAAATCTCACAACTAGATATCTCAGTTCCACGTTAGACACTACCATTATTTTATCAATCAACCTTGGTTACACAAAACACAGCAACAATGTCAGCTTATGATTGGGGGTCCCAAGATGACCAACAAAGTCACCATACTAGTTCCTCTTCCTTGACTAAAGAACCCACTGAGAAATAAATTTGAAAATGTCAACAAGAAAAACACTTCCAAAAGATTATGCACACCCTTATGTAGTTAGATAAGGATAAATACTTTATGCATCTTGCATCTATAGGTGTAAAACTTCCACCTGACTTTGATATTGAGGAACTCATACAACAAGAAGAAGTGTCCCCCATCACCATCCTCAATAAAAAATTTCAAGATATGAGATGCTAAATAAGGGAATTGAAGAAGGCAAAAGAGAAACCTCCTAGCAAGTACTCACTCGAATCCATACGCCCTTTCCCATTTGTCAAGAATTTGCACATACCACCATTCCCCCCTAAGGTTGAAATCCCTAAACATGACAAGTACAATAGGGAGGGTGACCCTCAAGATCATGTGAGGGAATTATATGCTCTTAGCATAGAATTAATGCATGAAAGGACATACTTAATGAAGTTTTTCCCATGAAGGCTTAGTGCCCAGGCCTTGGAATGGTTTACAAAACTCTCCACTGGAATTCAAATATTTGATGAACTTGTGCATAAATTTATCTAGCGCTATTATTACAATATCCTACATATGATTACTATGTTGAATCTGTGTAACACTAAGGAACATGTCTGTGAACCATTTGTCAAATTTCTTCAAAGGTGGAGAAAAAAATTTGCAAGATATCCTAGACAAATACCTAAGTCAGAGAAAATTGACATCTTCATTAACAACTTGGTTCCTAAAATGAAGTATTCAACCAAGATGCAGAAAAAACACTTCCTTTAGTGATTTAGTTGACAGTTCCATGAGAATTGAGGAAGTCCTCATGAAGAAAGGTGAACTCATCTTGTCTAAAGACACCAAACTGTCTAACAATGGAAATGGAAAATACATAAACAAATACTAGAACAAGAATAGAAATGTGGATAATGACGGCGTGGTTGACTCACCTGAGTACAAGCCCAAATAACCAATATTTAATCTCTCTTGTAGAAGTCAAGTTGCTAAGATCAATGCCAATGCTACTAATTCATTCAAGAGTGTTCAAGATGCTTAGAAAGAAAAATTACCATGGATGCCAAGACCTAAATGTAATTTCACTCCTCTTGAAGAACCCCTCGTAGACGCATTAAAAACATTGGTTGATCACAAGATTATCACAATACCTGATTCAAAACCTTGGGAACCAACCATTAAGCCCAAATGGTGGAACAATAATCACTTTTGTGAGTACCACAAGAAAAAAGTGCATTTTTCTAACGATTTTATAAAATTGGGACATGTGATGCAAGATTTTATTAACAACAAGAATATCATAGTTGGTGAACACAAATCAAATGATGATCACAAGGATTTCAAGAAATATCTACCCTCGTATGAAAAAGAGAGTCTTCAAAAAATAAAGGAGCTAAGGTGAACCATACCTACACAAGTACTAACAATGTGATTCACATTCTCAAACCCTCTAATCGATCAGTCAATGTCATTATTATCAAAGACAAGGATGTAGAGTCCTCCAATGCTATCACTCACAATCAATCTAAGGTTACTCTTAAGTGGGTAGCATCCTAGTCGAAGAAAAATATTGCACCAATGAGAAAACCCTCAACATCCAAGAAAACTTCTTTGTTTCTCCCAGCTACATACTATAACTTGGTCGATCAACTTAAAAAAACTCCTACTCAAATATCCATTCTAGAATTGCTTAAGCTATCACATCACACAAGGAGATTCTTAAGACAACCATTTTAGAGACGAATGTACCAAAAGACCTTGATGTCAATCAGTTTTAGAAAATGGTGAATCATTTAACCTCTCCCCATTACTCATCATCATTGGAGGAAGATGATAAAGCACTCAGTCATCTACATAATAAACCCTAGAGGTTCTAATCCACAAACATAGATTCAAATGTGTCTTGATAGATGGAGGTGCCAGTTTGAATATTTGTACTCTTAATATTGTAACAACATTAGGTTTTTCAGAGCATGCTATTGATCCTAGAAGGAAAATCACTATAAAGGCATATGATGAAGATGAGATATCATCCAAGGGGTTAGTGGTGCTACCTATCAGAGTGTGTCCAGTCGAATGGGATGTCATTTGTTAAGTGTTGAATTTACCTCTAGCATACAATATTTTACTGAGGAGACCATGGATTTATGACATGCAGGCATCCCCTTCTATGTACCATCAATGTGTGAAGTTCCCACACAATAGAGTAGAGGTTTCTATTCCAGCAGATAATACCTATTCTTGCAACACCTTAAAACAAGTAGATAGCATGGTTCCCCACAAAAAAGAAGCATCTAATGGAAAAAACATCTGAAAGTTCTCAAATAGAACTTATGAAGAGCCTAGAAGAAAAGATGAAAATCAAGAACACAAGTATGGGGCAATATTAGTTGACTTCTCTACCATCCATGGCTAACCTCTCTACATCCCCCAAATCTTGTGGGATGCCCTCATCATCATATAAACCATCCAACGGTCAAAATTTGGAAATACATGAAAGGACCGCTATGGTAAAGGTGCGGGTCTCTCTCTCAAAGGAAAATGAGGAGAAAGTTGTTTTGGCATGGATTTATAAGGGTGAAGACCAAGACCAAGGGATCAAACATGTTGAAATTTTCCCGAAGGAATATGAGAAAGGATACCAACTTGTGAAGAAAATGGGCTATAAAGGGAAAGGACCCTTGGGCAAAGATAAAGGGTTACTAGAACCCATACATGCTAAATTTAAAATTCTCATGGATAAGATGAGGTTAGGATATCATGGACAAGGATCCCACCCTTCTGTTAGCAATATTCCTACTAATCCTCACACAGACGTATATGATGATGAGAGTGAAGAAGAAGCATAAATTTTCCCATTATCTTTTGAAAGGTTGTTTCACATTCAAGATCTTGGATACCAAGGGGAACCTTATATCCCACAGTCATTATGAGACCACTATAGAAATCTCTTCTAACCAAATGAATCCATTTAATCCACATATCCGCTACTACAGGAAGAGACTCAAGTAATTTAAGAAGGAATAACAAATCAAACCCAACCAGATTACTTATCTATGGATGAGCCTAATTCAGAACAAGGAACAAAACTTGTAGTTAGACATCCAAACTGGGGGAAACTGATTACTATCTCTCACATACTTGATCTCCCCCATTATATGGATACAAGATTACATGCTATTGAGGAAGCTCCAAATTTTCTCACTCAAACTTTGAAAAGTATGGAACATAACCCAGCACAACATGATGAGACTCAATAGAATGGAGATGATAATAGCCCTATGTTGAGTTTTAGGATCACTGCAAATGTAATAACACTTTCTATATTTTCTGTGTGTTTCAAATGCAACAATCTTTCTTGTATTTATATTGAGAGAGACACTAGGAGAGACATGTCCCTTCATGGGACATGTCTATTGATTATAATTGTTAATGTTTCATTAATCAATATTATATTAGAATAATATAAGTTTGTATAGTGTGTGTATGTATGTGTGTGTGTGTGTGTGTGTGTGTATATATATATATATATATATATATATATATATATATACACAAATGCAATATATTATTAATAATCAATATTAAAGTATTATATGTATTCTAAATGATCATATGACTGAAGCTACAAACATTAACACTCCCTCTTAGCTAGGGAAGATGATCAGACAGAATGTGTAGTGATCTCCCTTGTCTACACTTATAACCCTCACAATAGCTACACAAAACATCAACACTCCCTCTTAACTAGAGAAAATAAAGTCCATCAAGGTAATAAATCCATTAATTTTAAAAGAAGGAAGATATAACCACACTGTTATATCAGGAGATATGGTTTATG
This sequence comes from Thuja plicata, assembly GCA_018584345.1. Classification (NCBI taxonomy): domain Eukaryota; kingdom Viridiplantae; phylum Streptophyta; class Pinopsida; order Cupressales; family Cupressaceae; genus Thuja; species Thuja plicata. Next base: position 683,737 of record MU224587.1, on the reverse strand, counting down.
CAAGAATATCAAGTCACATTCAATGTTCACCATAGCTCATAAATATCCATGATAAGTGTAATGAAATTACGTCTCATGATGTCTGCCATATGGATACTAAGTTTACGTATAAATATGCCACTACATGACATTTCTCATATGGTCCAAACAATGTGTAATACTAAGTTCAGAAGGATACTAATATGATCCATATGGATACAAAGAAATTTCATAATTTGCGATATGAAGGATCACCTAACATGTGATACCAAGTTTTACATATCACCTAACATTTGATATGAGGAATCACCTAACAAGTGATATGAGGAATCACCTCAGATCGTGATACCTAGTTTTCATATCACCTCAAATTGTGACATGAGGAATCACCTCAGATCGTGATACCTAATTTTCATATCACCTCAGATCATGACATGAGGAATCACCTCAGATCATGATACCTAGCTTTCATATCACCTCAGATTGTGACATGAGGAATCACCTCAGATTGTGATTCCTAATTTTCATATCACCTTATATCGCGACATGAGGAATTACCTTAGATCGTGATACCTAATTTTCATATCACCTCAGATCGTGATATGAGGAATCACCTCAGATCGTGATACCTAATTTTTATATCACCTCAGATCATGATACGAGGATATAGTAATAAGGAACAT
>MU224587.1:658230-682964 GCA_018584345.1 Thuja plicata | reverse complement strand
ATGGTATGTGCACTGACATATTAAATGTCTACCATAACGAATCTCCATTACAAGATTTTCACCTTGTAACATCAAATACAAGTGTTCATTGTCTAAGAAGTCATCACCTCTCAGAAATGTACACAGGGTGAGTGGGCCCATAAAGTTGTGAAGTCACACACATGACATCCACCTTGACTCATCTCAGGGAGTAGATCCACCATGGCTCATCCCAAAGGGTGGAAACAAGGGATTTTACCTTAGACTTCTCTCTCAAAGAGAAGAATGCAATAACATACAACATAATAGATCATAGGTGTTGAAACTCCTTTTCATCTAAGGTTTCATTCTCAAACATACCAAGTTTATCTCAAAAGTATACAACGTTCTCTCTAGCCAGAGACTTGGTGAGAATATCAGCCATCTGTCCTATAGTGATAATGTACCTTGAATAACATTCTTATACACTATATCTCTTATATAGTTTTCATCACTCTTGGTGAACCCCAAGTTATGTAGGAGTTAGCATAAAGGAATTTCAACTAGCACACATGGGACTCAATCTCGTGATCATAGTCCTCTGATTGCAAAATCCATCTTTATTGTTGACTCCCTCTAAACCAATATGACCAAATTAAGGTCTTGTAACAACCTCCTGACCTCCTCATCCAAGTTTTCTTTTAGATGAACTATAAAAAAAAACTCCCTCTAAATCTAATATCAACCCTAATATCAACCTTTTGCCAGCAAGTTGTGTCTTTGTTCTTTAGTATGCATTAAGCTCTTTTCTTGAATGCCCAACCATCTATCTAGGAATATCATGACCTAGATATCTACATAAAAACCTTCTAGCTCACATACATGGAACTACATCATTTGAATCACAACGCTTTTCCTTTTATAGTTTCCTGGTCACTAGGGAAACCATCTCGATATGGTTTACTCCCTCTACACCAATATGATCAAGATCCTCGATAATCAATTTAAAGAAAATCCTCTAGTTTCTCCCTCTATCACGGAAGGATACCTTGCTCTCATAGTCCTCAATAATGGAAGATATCTTTCTCCAAGAGTCTCTTATCATCTGACATGATTCACATACTACTGAAGGTGCTTGATCCAACACCACCTTGGACCTACTATCATAAGATCAAACCCTAGACCAAATAGTTATATGACCATCTTAAGATTTGAAAAAAATCCCCTTGCAGTCTTCTCCCTCTTACTGGGAGAGCCCTTTGGTCTTGAATTTTATTTGTAATTCCATATGCTACCATCACCTGCACAAATGCCTCGACAACATTCTTAATGCACCATTCTTCTTTTCCTGCAAGAATATTCTCGGGGACCAAGGAAAAGAACAAGAGCATAAAAATAAAATGATTCTTATAATACATACATCGATACAAATAAGAGGCTAACAACAAAATAAAAAATGGTACTCAAGAAAGAATACTTATCTCACTATTTTGAAAATATCAGAACTTCCAAATTTGAGCTAATATCTCCTCCAAAATGAGGCAGTATTCATCACTAAAATTCACAACCTTTCCAGTACCCATACTAATAGGTAATGTTTGTAATGGATATTGAATTAATACTCAGAATCCTTCCAGAAGAGACTCACACCAAGGTAGACACTCCTTTGATTCCTTAACCGTTGTCTACCAATAATACTACAATATCAATCACAAGGATATTCTAAGTCTTGAAGGCCAGTTGATTGGATTATAAGGAATTACAATGTAGAAGCTCCTTTGATGCCTTATGAATTGAAGCCTTCCTCAAAATATATTTAACTGGCTCCAGTATTAAATATGATTTTCTTTCCTTAGTATTCCTATAATTGACATTCATCACCTAAAATAATTCTTTATTCGGCCATATTATAGATGGGTTGCGCGGTCAATTGGAGATATTTTCCAATGACAATAATCTTATCTTTACCCACTCCTAAAATCTTTAAAGGAATTTTTTCCAATTCTGATTTCTATGTACCGATGCAATATTATCATCCCACCGTATATGTCAAATGCTTATATAAATCATTTCTTGTCATTGTTTTATTCAGTCTGATATCCCTTTGATATATGGAGTAATAGTTGAGTGAGAATTTCCTAGTGTTGCATTCTTTACAAGAGGTATACAAGAACAAACCCTAATTCCAATTGGAATCAACTAAATATTGTCTGACTACATCAAACTCCACAAAATGTCATGTAATACTAGTCCTTACACAATGCAAAGTGGCTTCAATCGTAGAGAAACAATCTCATAGATGAGATATGTCCAACGAAACCGGAAGCATGGTGGGCCCATAACCGTGATATGAATGTTTCCTCTGCAAATATTCTATGTACTTATTTTCCCATGTCTCAATCCTCCATGGCAGAAGGAATATTAGAATTTGGCCTCTAGTTAGCAGTCATGGTTACATCCAAATGAAGAGGATTTAGGCCCTGACGAACCGCGTCCAGGAAGTCCACATCATCTTCAAAACAAGTTATATCAAAGCGCAGGTAAAAATAAGGGTGCTCGAGAAGACATTATGGAAATCTTGTCAGCAAACTAGTAAATGTTTTGATGGATGTCACTACTCTATACATGTTTCTCTCAAGTTCCCTTTCAAATTGAATCTCTTCTACAATGAGTATATTCTATCTCCAATCAATCTAGATATTGTTCTGGGTATCTACATCAATCAATTTCACAGTTGAGTTTGACAGAATCAAATCCTTCAAGGATCCTCTGATCCATTTTAATCAGTCCATGTTCATCTGTGATTACTCTTAAATATATGGTGTTGATACTTGAAGAGCCCTTTCAATGAGATATGCTACTCCAATCTTTGGAAAAAAAAGTAGCACTTCATCGCTCTTTACTCACTTTAGTAATATCTGAATATGCAATCACATTCCTAACATCCCACATCGGATATATTAGGAATTTACTGTGTGTTGTACACACTTATACTCCTCAAAGAATAACTTTTAATCCTCTCTCGAATCAACATATGTGAAATCAATTCATCTAGAGTCAATGATGAGTTATATACTTTCCTTACTTGGTTCTTCCGATACAGTATTCATTCAATCCCTACTATAACACATTATAGACATTGACAGATACAATGCTCAATAGAAATAATAATAAACTTTTACCGCCTTTTGTGATAGAAGTATGGAATTTGATCAAACGTCCAACTCGTATGGTAATGGATATTGATGATGTCATTTTATTTGTTTTCTCAGATAATGAGAATCCATTTCATTAGGGACAACATACAGTGATGTTTACCAATTTGGAGGGCCTCTTGCATATCAATCACAACAACCTCATTAGTGATCTGCAGAGAGCATGAAGAATCCTGTTTCTCTGAATGTGTACATTAATATTCTACATTTGCAGTCTAGCTTTGATACCATGTTGAGTTTTCAGATCACTGCAAATGTAATAACACTTTCTAGATTTTCTATGTGTTTCAAATGCAACAATCTTTCTTGTATTTATATTGAGAGAGACACTAGGAGAGACATGTCCCTTCACAGGACATGTCTATTCATTATAATTGTTAATGTTTCATTAATCAATATTATATTAGAATAATATAAGTTTGTATAGTGTATATATATATATATACACACACACACACACACAAATGCAATATATTATTAATAATCAATATTAAAGTATTATATGTATTCTAAATGATCATATGACTGAAGCTACAAACATTAACACCCTAGTAAAAATATGGTTGTCTCTATGACACTCTCCCAATACTTGGAGACATCTAAACATAGTCAAAATTACTATGAATATGGGGACAATTTGGTGAATGATCTAGAAGTGAGACACCCTTACTAGGGGTGAACTATGGATCCTTCCCATTTTTAGATTTACCTCACTCTGTTGAAATAGACTCTAATGAATGCCATAGTAGATATTGAGGTTTATGTCATCCATAAATACGCACCTCAATTTGAACAAGGAGAAATCTCTAGTGCATCACAAACAATAGTTCTCCCTCCAAACATCAATTGGAACTTCGAGAATTATGTCAGAAGATCTCTAGCAAGAATTGACAAGGTTCCTTTAAAAACTTTCCTTGAACATACGACTTGGAAAGAGGAGAGCCACAATGATAGTATTAGGCCAAGTGAGTTAATTTCATATAATGCCACTCATACAATAGTTTCTCCTCAGCATGCAACTCAAGACTCTGACAAGGATTCTAAAAATGATGATAGAACACCCCTTCCTCTAAACACAAATTGGAACTTTGGAGATGGCAATAGGGACACTCTTACATGGCTCATGTTCACCTCAAGAATTGAAATGGTTCCCATGAGGAATTTTATGGAATGGATGTCTTCTCATGAGGGGAATCAAAATGTTAGCGCTAGGTCAAATGAGTCAAACTCATGTAACACCAACGTTGACTCTAATAGTAATTCTAGGAAAAATTGGGTAGAATGATTCAAAATAACTGAGAGGGGGGGTGAATCAATTATCCTAGGTCAAGATGTATCAATAAAAATTTCAAACACTTTCATTAACTTAGATCTACTCAATAATCCACTCAATCTCTATAACATATAATAAATCACATAAAGTTGCAGTCTACTGTCCTAAAGTAATAAGCTTGTATAATATAAAACTCTTAACAGTACAACACATCAAATATCATTCACAAAAGTATGACACCAAGATTTAATGTGGAAACCCAATATGGGAAAAACACCAGTAACATGCTACAAATTTTCACTCTTCTGAAGTGAGCTCTGTGAGGAGCCAACCCTGTTAAAGGTTACAATACACACTATTAAATGTGATCCTATTAAAGGATTTAATCACCCTATTAAAAGTGAGCCTTATTAGAGGACTTAGATCATTCCATTAGAATGTCACCTTGATTAAAGGATTTACAAAATGATTTTTAGGTCAACCTTCGTTAAAAGGATTTTGCAACTAATACAATGGTTAGAAAGTAACAAAAATTGTGATCTGAAACATACAACTCACTTAAAAAATATAGATCCACTTTCTTTCAAATGATAATTCACTAACTAGCCTCCATTTTCATCTGTATCTCTCATATTTACTTGCAAATCCATCAAGAAATCACCACTATGCTATCCTATACCACTCTTCTCAGCCTTCTTCTTACATTAGCCAATAAACTGAATCAACCTCTATACACATAACCTAAAATTAGGTTAATTTTATACCTTTATGATTAGGTAGCTTGATCTTTTGTTTCTTAATCATCACCTTAGATCTTAGGGTTTGGTCAGATCCAACGAATCCTTCCACCATCTACCTTGTAGAATACATACTAAAACTCCTTGAATCCATACATAAAAATGGTTAAACATATAATAAATGATCATTTAATTCTCCACAATGATCATCCTTATCTTAAATACACTTCACATATCCAAGAAATCAACTATGTCGGCTGGGATCTCAAATATTATTCAAATTGTCAAAATACTAACACTCGGTCCTCACCGTGTTCTTTTTCTTGGTCATCACTAGATAACTCGATAATTAATGACGCTTGATAAATATTGATGCTCGGTTGACATTGAATTTGTTCAATGTGTACTGATGCTTGGTTAGCACTTGCATCACTTGACACATACATAAGTTCCTTAATCTTCTTCTCTGTTACTCGGTCAAGACTAAAATTTTAGTCTCCCAAAATTCACTTTGTGTTAAAGATAAACAACATATTATCTTGGCAAAGTGAAATATCATCAAGTACCTATTGTAGCTTCAAATAACTCAACTATTTCACCAGGTCTTCTTGTGATCTCCTCTTTTCCAATATTCTTCATCAATCAATTGATATTACACTTTACAAGATAGAAACTGTCTTACCAGTTAAGGTTTGGCATCAATGGAAATGTAACAATTGTTTCAATTGTAGATTCCAACAATCTCCCTCTTAGGCCTTGATGGAAAACACTACATGTAAACAACACATGCAAGGTTAACACACAACCCAAAAATTATGTTCTCTGTTAACAGATTTTCATTTCCGATTCTCTCCAATACAAATATTAGCTCCCTCTTGGATAGATTTCTCTTTGTACCTTATCTCCCTCATAGTATTATCTCTATGTAATTCTCCCTCAATGTCTTTTCTCCCTTACTATTTTATCTAAATATCTACCTCTTTGACAACAATGCCAAATCAACTTTCTGAACTAAATGCTCCCTCTGTCATCTCTCTTATTACTGATCAACTTCTTGTGTAGTAATCTTCACAGCTTTAGGCAACTCCTAAAGTGTGACCTCCTTTGCATCAAATTGTCATATATTCTGATTAATATATTTGATGAAATCACTCCATGTGATCCTAGTTAGCCTCAGATAGGGGAATAAAACCTAATTTACCTCTTAGATACTCATGAGAATCCTTAGATAATAATTTATTAAATATATCTGCTAACTTTCCTTTATATTCACATATTCCAATCTCACTTCTTTGTTTTGTATTATCTCTCAAAGTAATGAAAATTGATAGCAATATGCTTGGTCTTTGTGTGCATCACAAGATTCTTTGATATATTGATAGAACTTGTGTTATCACTAAAAATAACAACTGGTGTAGTGATCTCTTCCTTCATTACTTTCAACAATTTCTTGATCCACACTATGTTAGAATAATTAACTGTTGTTGCAACATATTCAGCTTCTGCTACAAATCTTGCAAAAATCCCAACTGCTAATGCAATATTTGGTCTACTATGTATAACATATTGTAGCTTCCCAATCATTGATCTATACAAGGTTTGATTTAGTTCAGATGTCTCATCAGTCTTTGATAGTTTCTGTCTAGTAGCCATAGGTGTACTTATAAGTCTAGATTCCTCCATCCAAAAAAATTTAAGTATCTTCGTGATATGTTTAGAATAAGTAATGTAGATACCTTTATTCATCTGATATACTTGCAAACCAAAAAAACATTTGATCTCTCCAAACATGGACATCTCAAATATAGTTTGTATCTCATTTGAAATTGTTTGGCATAAAGCATCTTGTCCTCCAAATATGATATCATCAACAAATATTTCAGCTAACAATATCCCTTTACCTTTTTCAGACTTTAAGTATAGATTACTATTGTCATTAGTCCTTGTAAAACCAATTTTGACTAAGTAATTATGGAATCTCTCATACCATTCTCTCGGGTTTGCTTCAATCCATATAGCGCTTTATGTAGCATGAAGACCATATTCCTCTTGCTTGAATCAACAAATCCTTCATCTTGTTCAATGTATACTTCTTCTTCTAGTATTCCATTCACAAATGCTGGTTTGACATCCATTTGATATACTTTGTATCCTTTGAAAGATGCATAAGCTAGTAGAGTTCTAATTCCTTCAAATATAGCAACTGGGGAAAACATCTCACCATAGTCAATTCCTTCTTCTTATGCATATCCTTTGCATACCAGTTTATCTTTGTTCCTTATAAATTCTCCTTTCTCATTTAGCTTATTTCTAAATACCCACTTTGTTCCAATAACATTCTTGTCCTTTTGTCTAGGTACTAGTGTCCAGGTTTTGTTCTTCTCTATTTTCTCAATTTATTCATTCATGGAATGTATCCAATCTTCATTATCCAAATCATCTTTCACTGATTTGGGCTCAAATTCACATAATAAACATATCCAATCTTTCAATTTTCTTCTTGTCATAACCTCAAAATATTTTTCTCCAATGATTTGATCAGGTTTATGATGTCTTCTCACATATTTTTCTACTGTAGGCTCTGGTCTCCTTTCCTCTTGTCGTTGTTCTTCAAATTCATCATGAACATTCATTTTAGGTTCATTTTGTGTCTCTAATTCTTCTTCTGATTCCTCGATAGTTACCTCCTGATACTTGACAACTTTTTTCTGTGACTCGACAGTTTCTTGTTGTTTCTCGGCAACACCATTTTGTTGCTTGGTAGCTTCTTTCTCTGGTTCAGGTAAAATACTGGGATCTCCTTCGTTCATGTAAATGAAAGATTTGTAACCTTCAGGTACTTTCTTGCATTCAAATTCATTCTTTATATGGTTTACTCTTAGTGGAATAATCTAGGAATATGCCATCATCACTTTTAGCATCAAGTTTTCCATTTCTATTGTCCTTCAGTATATAAAATTTGCTTCCAAAAAATTTAAAGTATTTTACATTAGGTGCATAGCCATACCATAACTCATAAGGTGTAATATCAGTACCTTTCTCTACTTGTACTCAGTTCAAGGTATAGATTGTTGTACTTACATCTTCTCTCTAATACTTTTGTGCAACATTTTTCTGTATCACCAGTGTTCTAGCACAATCCATTATTGATCTATTCCTTCTTTTAGTTATGCCATTTTGTGGGGGAGTCCATGGATAAGACACATATCTTTTAATTCCTCTATCATTATAGAATAAGTTGAACTCATTAGATATAAAATCTCCCCCTCTGTTAGATCTCAGACATCCCAAGCACTTAAACAACTAAAAGGCATCGAATTTTTCTTTTAGAAATATCACAGTCATCATTCTAGAGTAATCATCAACAAACAGTATGAAATATTTATCACCATGGTAGCTCTTCACACCAATAGGTCCACAAAGGTCAGTATGAACCAATTCCAAAACATCATCAGAAGTATAGGTTTTTCTCTTGAAACTAGTCTTTTTCATTTAACCCAATTGACATTGCTTACACATAACATTAGCAGGTTTCTTCAATCTTGTTAACCCTCTTACTCTTTTCATCTTACTAATGTTTACCATATTTTCAAAGTTCACATGACACAAACTTTTATTCCATGACCATACAACATCATATTGTGCAAACAACATGTCTCATCAGATAGATCTAGATAGAATAAATTACCTCTTGTCTGTTCACCACTTCCAATCAGTTCACTTGTAGCATCAAAGATTTTGGCCTTCTTGTGATGGAATTCAACTTGATATCCATAAGTGTTCAACTGAGAAAGACTCAAAAAATTACAGCTAAGACCTTCTACCCAATAATCATTGTCACATATGATCATATCAGTCAATTTTATTGATCCTTTTCCTTTCACAATACATTGTGTATCATTACCAAACTTAACATTACCACCTTTACAATAGTTTAAGGTTTCACACTTACTTTTATCACTAGTCATATGATGTGAGAAACCACTATCAATTATCCATCTATCACCTTTAATCATATATGAAATAAGTGCAATTTTTTCATTCTCATCAGAATCATCTTTCATAGAAACAACAACAACTTCTATATCATTGTCATCAGATTTATCAGATTCACTATCAATTTCTTCTTCAACAATATAATAGGGTTTACTACCTTTGTCTTTATAGTCCTTATGCCTTCTAAAATCTGTGTCATCCCTTTTGTCTTTGTACTTGATTTCTCTTCTTTCACCCTTGTCATTCCTATCACCGCATCTTGCTATAATATGGCCAACCTTGTTACATGAAAAATAGATTATAAGAAGTTTACCTTTGAATTTTCCCTTTCCTCTCTGTATTCCTCTTGCCATAAGTGCCTCAAGTTCATCAAGATCATCATCAGAAGTGTCACTATCACTATTCACATGTCATTCTTTTCATTTCTTAGATTTATGAAGAGTTAATTGTGATTTAAATGCAAAATCAACATTGTGAGGGGTGAAATTATCAAAATTTGATAACTCAAAAGCAGTAAGTCTACAAACTAAACCTTCTAGAGTTAAGTTGTTACCATGACTACATCTTAATTCTTGTATTGTAGAAACTCTAATAGAATAAATAGGAAGTAGGGTTCTTAATACCTTGATAATAACAATATCATCATCAATAGTTCCATTAGCTCTTCTAATAGCATTCACAACCTCCTTAACTCGGATGCAATATTGAAAAATAGTTTCACCATCTAACATTCTCATTTATCCAAACATACCTCTCAAGCTTCCAGATTTGGCTCTTAGTACATTTTCATCTCCTCCATAGATAGCTTCCCGTGTGTCCCACATTTCTTTTGCAGTTTTATAGTCTTTTATGTCTTCAAATTTAGGATAACTTAGGGCTAATGCAATCTACAATATTGCTTGATTGTGTTCTTGATTTTCTTTTATCTGTCAACACATTTATGTAATAATTTTACACATAGTATTTTTTTTATTCTCCAATTCTAGATAAGTGTAGCTTCATCAAACTTTTCCATGTAGGGAAGTTCTCCTTGTTCATCCTTGGTACATCTTTTTTATACATCTTGATCTTTAGCTTCAAGTACCTTCAAACGTTTCTCTACAAGCACCACAATTCTCTGATACCAATTGTAGAATGATTCAAAATAACTGAGAGGGGGGGGGGATGAATCAGTTATCCTAGGTCCAGATGTATCAATTGAACTTTCAAACACTTTCACCAAATTAGATCTACTCAATAATCCACTCGGTCTCTATAACCTATAATTAATAACATAAACTTGCAGTAAACTTGCAGTCCACTATCCTAAAGTAATCAACTTGTAGAATATAAAACTCTTAACAGTACAACACATCAAATATCATTCACACAAGTATGAAACCAAGATTTAACATGAAAACCCAATATGGGAAAAACCACCAGTAACATGCTACCAATTTTCACTCTTCTGAAGTGAGCTCTATGAGGAGCCAACCTTGTTTAAGGTTACAATACAGACTCTTAAATGTGACCATGTTAAAGGATTTAATCACCATGTTAAAAGTGAGCCTTGTTAGAGGACTTAGATCATTCCATTATAATGTCACCTTGATTAAAGGATTTAAAAAATGACTATTAGGTCAACCTTCGTTAAAAGGATTTTGCAACTCATACAGTGGTTAGAAAGTAACAAAAGTTGTGATCTGAAACATACAAATCACTTTGCAAATACAGATCCACTTTCATTCAAATACTAATTCACTAAATGACCTCCATTGTCATCTCTATCTCTTAGATCTACTTGGAAATATGTCAAGCAATCACTATTGTTCAGTCTTATACTGCTCTTCTCATCCTTCTCTGCCTTTTTCTTAGATTATCCAATCAACTGAATCAACCTCTACACACATAACCTCCAATTAGGTTAATCTTATACCTCTCTGATTAGGTATCTTGATCTTTTGCCTCTTAATCATCACCTTAGATCTTATTTGGTCAGATCTAATGAATCCTTCCAACATTTCATTTATCATCTACCTTGTATAATACATCCTAAAACTACTTCTTGAATCCATACATAAAAATGGTTAAGCATATATTAAATGCTCATTTAATTCTCCACAATGATAATCCTTATCTTAAATACACTTCACATATCCCAAGAAATCAACTATATCGGCTGGGATCTCAAATTTTTCTCAAACTGTCAAAATACTGAGACTCGGTCATCATTGTGTTCTTTCGCTCGGTCATCACTAGATAACTTGATAATTAACGATGCTCACTAAATATTGATGCTCAGTCGACACTAAATTTTCTCAGCATGTACTGACACTCGGTTGACACTTGCATCACTTGGCACATACATAAGTTCCTTAATCTTCCCCTTTGTTACTCAGTCAAGACTAAACTTTTATTCTCCCAAACTTCACTTGGTGTTAAAGATAAACAATATATTATATTGGCAAGGTGCAATCTCATCAAGTACCCATTGTAGCTTCTCATATCTCAACCATTTCACTAGGTCTTCTTGTTATCTCCTCTTTTCAAATCTTCTTCATCAACCAATTGATGTGGCCCTTTAAAATATAGAAAATCTCTTGCCTGTTAAGGTTTGACATTAATGACAATATAAAAATTGTTTCAATTGTAGCTTCCAATAGAATCATTGTCTAGGTAGTCCTTCAGAGAATAAGATGATAGATCTTCTCTTACCTATTGAGATTCTTTACGATGAAAACACAATTCTATCCTTAGAACCCACATGATCTTTACCCCTTGTCCATCCTGAGCTTATTGAATGGAACCCTAAAGAGCCTTTAAATCTAATCTCTTCTCCCAATGACTACACCTTGTCTTGTTACCTGAATGCCATTGAACCCCTCACCTCTTCCACCAGTGCAATGAGAATAAGTATGACAGAGGGGGACATCAATTTTCTTAGCCATAAAAAAGAGAAATAAAATGAAAAAGAGGTCTAACAGTGAAAACCACTTCGTGGCAGTGTCAAAACCAAAAATAGTAAAAACAAATGGTGTATCCAATGGTGAAAACTTCACTAAGGTGCTGGAGGATGGGAAACTTGATCTCCTATGTAATCACTTTCAAGAAAGGTCCTTAGTATTGATATATCCTACACAACTAGTTAATCTGGGGACAACAAAAGCACCTCAATTGATATATCTGGCACAATATCTCTTTAACGAAGAAAGGCAGGAGTTCACTCAGTTCTTCATGAGAAAGAAGATCAACTTTTCTTGGTCCTATTCAAACATGCCAGGGCTAAACAAAAATTTGATCATGCATCACCTGTCGATTTCTCTTGGGGTCAAGCCAGTCAAACAATATCTTAGAAAAATGCATCCTCATGTGGCACTATTGGTCAAAGTTGAATTAGAGAAATTGCTGAAGGTTGAATTCATTCGAGCTATAACATATGATGATTATTTCTCCAACATTGTACCTATCTCCAAGACAGAAAAATTAATAGAGGTCTGCATAGATTTACAAGATTTAAATAAGGCTTGTCCCAGGGATGAATTTCCATTTCTAAACATTGAAATGATAGTGGACCTCAAGACAGGATATGACATTTTTCCCTAATGGATGACTTTTTGGGATACAATCAGATCAAGATAGCTCCCGGAGATCAAGATAAAATTTCTTTCACATGTTCTTAGGGCACTGTCTATTGGAATGTCATGCCTTTCGATATCAATAATGCAGGGGAAACTTATCAATAGGCCATGACCACCATATTTCATGATATGATGCATAAGAATATGGAAGACTACGTAGAGGACACCTTGGAAAAATTGGCAAAAATATTTACTCACCTAGCTGATCTAGAAAAGATTCTTGAACAAATGGAACAACTCAAGCTTAGGCTAAACCCTAAAAAGTGTGCTTTCAATGTGACTTCTAGCAAGCTTCTAGGATATATTGTCTTAGCTAAAGGAATTGAGGTCAACCCTGATAAACTAGCAGTGATCATGGAAATGAAACCACCTAGAAACATTAGTTAAGTTAGGACTCTACAAGGGAAGCTACAGTCAATCTAGTGATTTATCTCACAACTTGCGGACAAAGCTCAGCCTTTTACGAAGACATTGTAAAAAGGAGTAATATTCAAATGGGATGAAGGGTGTGAGAAGCACTTCCAACAAATCAAGGAATTTTTAGCAAATTCACCTATGTTAATGGCTCTAATACTGGGAAAACATCTTCTTCTATATATCTCAGCCATAGAAACATCATTGGGATCCTTGTTGGTGCAACATGATGAAACCAGAAGAGAAAGAGAAATATACTACATTAGAAAAATAATGGTTTCATATGAGAAAAACTACACCATCATTGAAAAGGCTTATCTAGGTGTTGTATTTGCTTCTCAAAAGCTGAGACACTACATGTTGGCACATTCCATCAAATTGATTTCTAAGATTGATCCTTTGAAGTACTTGTTGAACAAAGCAACTCTCATTGGAAGACTGGAAAAATGGGTAATAATATTCAATGAATTTGAAATTGAATATGTGGATAGAAAATACAACAGGGGACAAATCATTTCTGATCATCTGGCATATGCCCCTCTTCAAGACAATCAACTGCTCCTTATAGAATTTTCTAATGAAGCTATCGTGCACCTCACAAAGAATGCATGGAAGATGTTCTTTGATGCATCTTTCACACAACAAGGGTCTGGTGATAGAGCACTCTAAATTACACCACAAGGTTACAAGATTCCTAAAGTATATTGTGTGTGAGAAATTACACCTTCATGAAATTAGGATTAATAACAACAATTCTATAGAAAGAAAATACAATTTTAATCTAAGAATTGCAATTAAATCCATGACATATCATGGTTCCCTATCTAAGCTTTGTTAAGAGAGCTCTCAGCCTTAATCTCTCTCAAGGAGAATCCTAGAATGAGAAATTTGATATAAAATGCTTAATCTAGCTCAAATGCTAAAAGATGTGTGTGTTTTCAACTCAATAAGCTCATGATTCATGCTCTTAAATCAACAATTGCTTCTCAAAATGATCAAAATGCTATGCAAATGCTCACTATGCTCTCAATTGCTCACAAATTGCCTATAATAAGGATGCTTTGCATTTGAGTTTCTAGGATATGAAATGCATACAAAATGACTTGTTTTTATAGAAAATTCCCAAGGGTAGGGGGTAGAGTGAACTAACTATGGGTTAATCCTTGGTTGATTTTGATCCCTCAAATTGTTTCAAATAGGGGGACCATTTAAATGGTTGTCCTCAAAGGGTGGGACAAGGAGACAAAATCCTCAATTCTCATCGGTTGATCAAATTGAGTTGAAATAAATTAGGATTTATTTAATTCAATCATTTAATTAAATTAGCCATGTAAGGGTGAATGGGTTGGATTTGATTTTTTATTTAAAAGTATACAATTAATTGATTAAAATCAATTATATAATTTGATTGATCCCTTTTAGGCTTAAATTTGATTATTTGATTTCATAATTAATTAATCCTTTGATTTTAATTGATTTTGTCCAATTTCCTTGATAAATGTCCACATGAATGATTTTGATCCATTTTAATGCATTTTGATAACATTTAGGGCAATTGGTTGAGATTTGCAAATTTGGATGTTTAAGAGACACCTGGTCAATTTTAGGTGTCTACAAATGCCCCTCTTTGAATTGATGTGCGAAGTGCATTGATTCAAAGAAAACTTGATGTCATGATCATTGATTTGATACTGATGTTTGTTTGATTGACTGATGCAAAACCTGATTGATTTGAAAATCTGATGTGAAACCTGATGTGAAACCTAATGTGAAACCTTGATGTGAAACTTTGATGCGAAACTTTATGTGAAACTTTGATGTGAAACTTGATGTAGGATGCTTCATTGATAAAGTTCAAAATTTTAATGCCTCTGATTTGATAAAAGGTATGATGCAGAATCCCAGTTTGATGATATGATGATTCTCCCTTAGAAATGAAAACATTTTGATGCTTAGATGCAACAGATTTGATGAAACTGATAAAAAATAGATCAAGGATGTTTTCATTTCTGAAAAACATTGATGATGATCCTGGCAACAAAACATGCCCCAGTATGATGAGAATTTGATGATAACAACTATGATTGAGAATTTTTTTTTTATGTTTGAGATAAGTTGATGATGTTTGGATATCACATGATGTCAGTTAGAATCACTTGGTTGATGTTGTATTGATGTCAATCAGATAGGATAGGTAGGTTGATGGATTGATTGGATAAACTGATAATTTTCTCTCAAGATCTAGAGAGATGAACAAATGGATTGATTTTCCTTCCTTAAGATCTAGAGGTAGGAAATTTGATCCACTTAACATAAGCAAATGGATGATAGGATAAAAGATTGACATTAGATGATCAATTGGATGATTTGACTAATTGATATTCGATTGGATTGGATTTAATTAGATTTTATTAGATGGTGTTAGGATAATAGATAGGGTCATTTGATATGAGTCAGGTGCAAATGTAGGTACAGGGATAAAGAGAGTTAGGTTTCTCCGAGTTGATCAGATGGTGAGGCTTCCCCTAGTTGAGCAGATGCATAGTGATGATATCCTTGATATAGCATGTGATTAATTTGATGGATCAGATATTTGAGGACATTGATTAGGAGTTTGATGATGTAATCATGATTATCTTCCACCCCCATGATTAAGGAAAATCCTTTAAACATGCATTTAATCTATCTTGAAAATGTAATGCAATGCAACTAATTGTCCTTGATGTTTGCGAAAGAAATGCAAACAAAGATATATTTTCATTATTGAGCATTGTGGAACTAGGATTTGATACAATCCTTACTGGTGCCACTGCGACCATAAGGATATGAATATGACTTTCATCTCATTTGGTAACTGTTTAGGAAACTAGTACAACCCTCACTAGTTGAATGACCAACTATGGGAGTATGAATATCAGTTTAATTAGATTCAATGTTGCAAGTGGATTTTGGTATTAAGATATTGAAGATCTAAATATCCAAGGTATCCTTTTGCATTAAAAAAACAAAGGTTAACCCTCCTTCCTATATGAATGTCCTTGATGGTTCTTTGATGACCATGTCCTTAGACGAACCCACACAAGTTAGGGGATCTTCCTCAAAACAGTCACACAAAAGTCAAGAAAACATCATGTATTCATCATCACCAATCTAGTCGAAACATCATGATTAGCTAAAAATAACATGACTCGAAAAGGTCAATGAAAAACTCATCAAAAATTTCAAGTGTTTTGTAATGTATCAAGATTTTCAAAACAAAAATTCCAAACGTGCTGATTATTTAGGGTGTTGTCAATTTTTTAATCCTGATAAAATAAGTCAATGAAACACAAGGATCATGTTGTAGGATCAAACTGTTTAGGTTGAACAATGATATCCATCGAAGGTTCCAAAATTATTTCTCATCTGAATCTGAAAATCTGCTTCTGTCATGTGACCAAGACTGTGCACTTTTGAATCCACTTAGTACCAAAACCAATGATATGCCCCCAAGTTATAAATGTGATCAATGTGAAACTTAGGGCAACTGAGACCTAGAATGCAACGATGCAGCTCAAAGACTTTATACAAGATTTTTGGGTTTTTAGATTTTTTAATATTTTTGGATTTTTAGAGATTTTTTATTTTTTAGAGATTTTTGATTTTTTGATTTTTTGATTTTTTGATTTTTTTTTTATTTTTTTGATTTTTTTTAGAGATTTTTGAATTTTTTGATTTTTTTATTTTTTTAGAATTTTTAGAATTTACCATCTCTCAAACAAGATCACATTGGTTTTCCCCCAATGTCTAGCAAGGTATAGGACATGAAGGATGGATTTGGAAGCTGATGGATTAGAAATGAAAAGGTCATTGATGGATGAAGCATGCAAATGTGACCCCTAGAACTATCTCCTCAAGATTACCCAAGCTAAGGAAAAAGGATATAAAAATGCAAAACATGTTTTTGGATAAGCAATGGAAGCCAATGATGCAGTTCTAGATAGCATTTAGGATAATGACCTGATGTCATGAAAATGAGTGGTCCAAAAGAGTGGACATGTCAAGAGGTTTTTTGATAACAAATTTTGCACTTTATGTCCTTCATTTTCAATCAAGACCAATGGATCAATTTGGGTAAGATGTGGATAACATAGCATGATCAGGATAAAGGGTATTGGAGGCTATGAGGGGATGGTTTTGGATTATGGAAAGACTTATTAGGAATAATGAAGGTGAATTTGGGAAGAATCAAGATCATGATAGGGTAGTATGGATGTAACAAGTAAATAAGCTAATGGAAAGGATAACGGTGTCAAGATACTTGATGCTCATGAATATATTCAACCTTGTCAAGACCAAAGGTAAAAGAAGGAATATGGATGCAAGTGAGATGAATGATAGAATATTGAAGATGGAGGATAACATGGATGAAACTTGCCCCCAAGTGTAGAGTTCAAGAGGAAGGAACTATGCATGATGCCTGTTTGCCAGGTTTTCATCATGGTACTTTCCCAAGGTGCCACAAGAAGTGGTTTTCACCATAGGATGGATTGATTTCTCTTTACTTTTTTTTTTTTGCTACCAAGGCGCCTATTGCTAGGTTTTCACCAAGGCACTTTTCTCTTTTTTTGTATTTTTCAAAGTTTCCCCAACATTTGGATCTTTGGACAATAATATTCTGAAAGATATTCTATAAAAAACCATGGCGATGGATAGGATGCTCAAAGATATTGATAAGGTGATGAAAAAGGATAGATATGGAGGATAAGGGTAAATAGTGGTGAAGGTTTTATGCCATAGATTGGATAAGAGGGATGGAAAGTATGTGTTGGATAATGAATGTGAGGATAAGAAGAAGGTATGTATTGGATGAAAATGTTGGCAAGATCAACATTGACACACACTTTGATCGGTGGTGGAATCATGGAGGAACAATGGATGAAGGAGGAGAGGATGTAGCTAAGATACTAGATTTTGGGATATAGGAAACCAAAGTAGACTTGGAAAGTGGAAAATGTTTGGAAGGAGATAGAATGGAAGCCTTTGGAAGCTTGAATATCAACTTTTATTTTTATTTTGTGTGAAAGTCTTTCAAAAGTGACTTGGGAATTCACGTAGTCTTTGATTTTTCTTTCTTTTGTGATGCTTTTGAATGCATTTCTTCAATGAGGGATTTAGGAACCCATATTTTCTTTGATTCTTCTTTTTTCTTGGTGGACCTTTGCGGCCTTTTGGATATTTATTTTTTCTTTTCATTCACTTGTAAATTAGATGGGACATGGTGATCTTTATACATACGTGAATTCTTGGATTTCTAATTTTTATGTAGTACATCCAAATTACTTCCAAAAGACTTGGGAATTGTGCGTGAATAGGAATAATATGGAGGGTTCATATGGATGGGTGTTTGGAAATTATTCTAGTATGTGTGCCTTTGTTGATCTTGATACATGATAGGGAAAGTGAATGGAGAACTAGGGATGGTAGGAATGGTTTATGGAGGAATATATGGACCTAATATGGATGGAAGTGATGAAGAATTTAGCTTTGGGACATAGGAACCCAAAATGGATTTGGAGGATGGTGAAGGTGTATGGTTGCATTTGAATGGAGGAAGATAAGGTTTGAAAGGGATATCAACATCTTTGGAGTGAGTTATATTGTTGAGGTTCTCATCTTTAAGATTTATCTCTATACCAATAGGCTCATGAAGAACTTTGATAGGATCAACCAAGATTTGAATGGATTTATTATCATGCAAGGGATTTGGAAGAATGGTGGTTTCTTGAGGTGAATATGGAGGAATATGAAAAGGACTTGATGGGAAAGTTTGATCTTGAGAAGGATCTTTGGATGGTGTAGAGTCGATATTTTTCTCTTGATTTTCCATATGTTCGTTGGAAATGGTGGAAGGGATATCTTGATCTTTCTTGGGAAGCAGACTAGGTATAGAGCTTGGAAGCACACTTTGTTTGTGAAATGGAAGGATATCAGCTTGGAAGACATGAAAGGGTGCAAGGGGATCATCACAAGCTTCTATGGATATGGGACCTTCATCAAATATGGGAGGGGATTGGATAACATCTTGATCTTTATCTTTATTGATACTTATTTCTTTTCTCTTTGGATTATCCTCTTGACATGGAGCCACTTCTAAGGACAAGGTAGATGCTTGGATATGCATGGGGAATGTTTGGAGGAATGATGGAGAATCCTTTTGAATAGGATTTGAAGCACATGGAAGCTTAGGGTCTAAGATCTTTGAAGCATGGAAATGATATGAAGCAAGATGTAAGTTAGCTTGGGCATCTTTTAGAGGTAGCCCTTGAGGGTAGACATATTCAATGTCGAAAGTATCATTATTAGGCTCTCTCTTTGATGGAGGAATTTTGGATAGTTATGAAGCTTTGTGAGATGGACGAAGGATGAAAGGATGAAAGGCTATGGGAGAAACCTTGCTAGATAGGGGTTTTTGCATTAGATCTTGCTTGAGAGTGATACCTTTCTCTTCATTCTCTTTATTATATTGATCAAAAATAGGGTGGTCATGAAATTTCCCTTGATCCAAGATAGGTTTGTTGCACTTAAATGTTTTATCTCGTGAAGAATACAAAGATACAGATGACCCATCATCATAAAGAAAAAGAAAAATTAATCGTAATGATAGATTTTTAGAAGATGTATCCTTTTGTTTTTCCTCATCCTTCTTTAAGGTTGATATATCATCATTATGAGAAAGGGTAGCTCCTAATTGAGCAAAATATGCTTCTTTATCCCTTTTCAAAATTATGTGCATTGTTTCCATAAACCTAGGATCTTGGGATGCCTCCAATATCTCATCTTCAGTTACTTCATCGTATGGAGTCCCATGGAAATTTTGATCTTGATTTTGACAATTATTCTCCACCATAGGATTGATTCATTTCTCAAATAGATTCATCATTATAAATTTTTGAAGGAATATGATCGATTTGTTGCACTGGATAGAAATAAATCTGAAAAGGGTATCCAAATATGATTTCAAAATCTTTCCAAGCCCTTGGGAAATGTCCCCTATTTTCCCTTATTTGTTTTTGGGTGACACTTGCCTATGTGTAGGCAGCCTTTAAATGTTGTTACATGATTGCTAGAATTCCTCTATGCGGCACTCTATAGTTTGCAGGTGGCACATAATTGTTTGTAGGTGGCATAGAATTCTTTGTAGGCGGCTCTTTGCTGATCAAAGTTGAAATTTTCAATTTTTTTGGATTTTAAAAGTTTAATGGTTTTGATCTAACCTATTAAAGAAGATTATTGCATGAAAATAAAGTAAAAACTTAACACACACATCATATTTGAACCATATCCATAAAACAAAAATAAAGTATATGTTCTCAGATGTTTTTACAGGTTTAACACAAGAAGTTCTTCCAAGCAATCTACCTAGAGTCAAATTTGGCTTTTAACAATGGCTCTAAAAAGGTAGGCTTACTATTTAACAAGTTTTTAGTCACACCTCCATTCTAAATATTGTCAAGTTCCTTTACCCCCTTGCAGACTTCCCACACGCATGAAAGTACAATTTTGCACAATCCCAAAGGACTACTCAAGGAAGTGAGGATGACTTGCACAAGACTTAGTCACTTTATGATTAAGGCAAAGTGCATTTATTTTTAGTGGGTTGGATGATATCACAGAAAAAGTGATTGTCTCTTAGTTTGGGTCATTCCCTCTCACTGCCTTTGTAAAGGAATTCTCGGGAGGCAAGCCCTCTAAATCTCTATCTTAATCTAGCATACATGGAAAGAGAAAAATGAACTTAGTCCAACAAGTTTGAGAATTTGATTCACTCAAAGAGTGAAGAGCATATCCCTATTGTCTTCCTTCGTTCAAAACACTTCAAGAACTTTTTGTTCTTTTTCAACCCCTTGACAAGAAGGTTCTTAAAAATAAAGTGTGTGGTTCAATTAATCCTCCCTTTCTTTCTACCACCCAAACTTGACACTTTTGGATTTTTTATCAACTTTAAAAAGTTGAGAGCATATACCTAATGTCTTGTTTGAATGGAAAATAATAGGGTGTCCCTAATTATGCTATATTCAAAGAATTTTCCATAATTTAAGCAATGCAAGCTTGATTTGAAAAATACCGTGTTTCGAAGCTAGCAAAGGCTAGGCACATTTTTGATGTATTTTGACTTTTTTTCTACTCACCTAGTGGTGATCGTTCCCACTCTGGCTCCACCAACAAGTTAGTCAACACAAAAAAACACAATGATCCAACTGAAAGTAAATTGAAATGCAATTAAGTCTTTTAAGAAAGATTTGCAAAAAAAAACACTTTAAGGACTTAATGCATAAATCCAATTCAAAGATGGAAATTTTAGTTTGTAAGCATTGACAATTTTAACATAATGATCATATGATTCCAACTCTACTTCCAAATTTTCCAAAATTGAAGCACTATGGAGTTTATTTTAAAGTATTTGTTTTGAATTCTTACCTCCTTGCTTGCTGTTCTGATCCTTTTCTCTGGTTTCTGCACTTTTTGGCATCTATTCATCTGTAGGAATGAAAAACACAAAGAGTTAGAATAGTGAGTAAATCAATCAAAAATTGATATAAAATAATTAATTCCACGTGGCATTTAACAGTTAATGCGCAGCTTTTAACTACTAGAAAGCAGAACTTAAAACTTTGAAAGCGGCAATTAAAATTTAAAATGCGGCTCTAAAAAATCCACAGGCGGCACAGAATGTGCAAATTATGGTCAAAGATTAATAGAACGCGGCTCTAGAAAGATCACAGGTGGTCTTTTACTATTAACAGGCGGCCCTTTACAGAACTAGGTGGCACAATTTATCTCGTACACGACCTAAGAATAAAAGATAGAAATAGAAGAAAAATCTTTAGGCGGCTCTTAAATATTTGTACGTGGCTATTAGATATTTGTACGTGGCCCTTAAATCTTTGTACGTGGCTCTTAAATCTTTGTACGCAGCTTTTCACCTATTTTATGCAAAAATGTCAAGAAAGTGAAGCAAAACACACAAAAATATGATAAAACGATGGAAATTGAGGCTTAAAGCCCTATGGTGGGAGTCATTTGTGTGTGAGAAATTATACCTTCATGAAATTAGGATCAATAACAATAATTCTATGGAAATAATATACAATTTTAATCTAAGAATTGCAATTAAATCTATGACATCTCATGGTTCCCTATCTAAGCTTTGTTAAGAGAGCACTCAGCCTTAATCTCTCTCAAGGACAATCCTAGAATGAGAAAATTAATATAAAATTCTTAATATAGCTCAAATGCTAAAATATTTGTGTGTTTTCAACTCAAATGATCATGATTCATGCTCTCAAATCAACAATTGCTTCTCAAAATGATCAAAATGCTATGCAAATGTTCACTATGCTCTCAATTGCTCACAAATTGCCTATAATAAGGATGTTTTGCACTTGAATTTCTAGGATATGAAATGCATACAAAATGGCTTGTATTTATAGAAAATTCCCAAGGGTAGGGGGTAGAGTGAATTAACCATGGGTTAATCCTTGGTTCAGTTTGATCCCTCAAATAGTTTCAAATGGGGGGACCATTTAAATGGTTGTCCTCAAAGGGTGGGACAAGAAGACAAAATCCTCAATTCTCATTGGTTGATCAAATTGAGTTGAAAGAAATTAGAATTTATTTAATTTAATCATTTAATTAAATTATCCATGTAAGGGTGAATGGGTTGGATTTGATTTTTGATTTAAAACTATACAATTAATTGATTAAAATCAATTATATAATTTGTGTTGACCAAATTTCCCCATCCTTTGCAATTTGGCCATCTTCTGTTTTTCCCGCCAAAATGGCCAGGCCTCCTTTTCTTAAAAAATCAAACCTTAGGGCTTATCGCGCAATTGTGTTTTAAGTTCTGCTTAAATTTTAAGTTGCGCGACTGCATGACGAGCTGCCAATCGCGCTCGTCGCTCAGTCGCAGCCTTTTCCTTCATAGGTCCTTTTTCTCCCCGACTGCGCGATGAGCTGAAAAGTAATTTCATCGCGCAGTCGCAAGCCATTTTTAAGTTGGCATGTTGTGGCTGCGAGTGCGCGACGAGCTGGATGATCCACGTTGTCGCGTAGTCGCCAGGAAAAAAGGTAGATGGGAGGGCAGTGTGCGAGTGCGCGACGAGGAGAGGATCGCGGTCATCACTTAGTCGCTGAGCAATACACTCAAGGGAAAAACAAACTATGAGTGCATGACGAGCTGGAGGATCATGTGGTCGCGCACTCGCTGATCGATAAGAACAAAGGAAAAGTAGCCCGCGAGTGCGCGACGAGCAAGAAATGGGCTCGGTCGCTCACTCGCTTAACAACGTACACAGAGGCAAAATAGGGCGCGATTGCATGATGGAATAAAAGGTAGCTCATCGCGCAGTCGCTGGGCAATGTATACAAAAGGAAGATGGTCTGCGAGTCTGCGACGAGTCGGATCAAGAGATGGTCGCTCAGTCGCCAAACAAATAAAGTTAAACAGATTGCTACCGCGAGTGCGTGACTGAGGAAAAGGTGAAGTCATTGCTCAGTCGCTGGATAAGAAAAGGTAAAGAGAAACAGCTCGCAACTAAGCGATTAACAAGAGTGATGAGCTTGTCGCGCACTCGCGCCTAAAAAGAAAGACAGAGTAATGTCTGGGCGACTGTGCGACCGAAAGAAAAGAAGAATGTCGCTCAGTCGTCAAGCATAAAAGATAAAAGAAAAAGGGACCGCAACTGCGCGACCAAGAGAAAGATGTGCTCATTGCCTGCTCGCCCAGAAAGTGAAGTAATGAGAAAACCGCTCGCGACTGTGCGATCGAGTAAAGAGCAGATGCTGTCGTGCACCCGCTAAGGAATAAAGACAAGCAAAAGGCAGCTCGCGACTGAGCGATTAACAAAAGGAGGATGCTCGTCGCTCAGTCGCTGAAAGGAAAGAGTAATAAGGATATAGCTCGCGAGTAAGAGACTAAAAGAAGAAAGAGCTCGTTGCGCACTCGCGCATGAAACAGAAACAAACTTTCAGAGGCTGCGAGTAAGCGACAAAGGAAGAATGATTTGTTCATTTTGCAGGGATTTCCAGATTTGATCAGAGCATACCGTTGACAGGTCAGAGGGTGTAGTCACTCAAATGTATAGAGCAGTTATTGAATTTCAAAGACTTTTGTGACTCTTCTAGAGTGACATGGCCGCTTCTGCAGAGAGGCATTTATGTTGATATTTTGAGGGCGGTGGCTAAACAGGAAAAGATCTAATTAGAAAGTTATTACTATAGGATACAGTTGGCTTCAGATTGTATAAATATGAGTCGAGACTCATCTTGTAAGGGGTTGGAAGGTAGTTTGATATTTGTAGTATTTTTCTCCTGTATCTATTTCTTTCATCCTTTTACTTCTTTTCTTGTTCTATGACAGCTTGCTGTTATTGTAATTACCTTGTGCCTCTTTCTGTGTAATTCATGTTTATCCTCTTTTGCAATCAATAACTGAGTAGATGTTTTACCCCTTATTGATCAAGCTAATTCTGGTTCATTC
>MU224587.1:585905-616711 GCA_018584345.1 Thuja plicata | reverse complement strand
CATCGTCGATGCAAATGAATCATATATAATCACATGGATCTAAAAAATTAGAAAAGGATAAAACAAGAAGGGGAAAATAAGGTCTCTCTTCCTCCCTCAACGCTATCTCAGGCTGGAGGAGGAGGGGAATTTTCTCTAGGTGGAGGGCTTGCTCCCTTAGATCATGCCAGGTACTGTGAATATGGTAGCACCTACTATGCTTTAGGAACTACAACTCTATATGCTAACACATACTCTACTAGTCTAATGAGTGATCTCCCTTTAAAGAGTGACACACTCACTTGCGAAACCCTGGATCCTCTCATCCTACTTAACAATGGAATGATCTCACTCTGCTATCTATGCCTGAGAAACAGTTAGCTATGTCTGTAATTCTCTGACCTGCCCTCTCAAGGTATAGATTGTATCCTATGGATTCTCCTCTTGAGGTGCTCCCTCCTCCTCGGTATTGCATGCATCTTTGTGTTGACACACCTATCAAACTCCCTCATCGAGGCCAAGATTCAGCTGTGCATCTCTCATCTCCTCATCTACAACCTATGCAACATGTATCTCGACACCAACGGAAATGAGAGTGCCTCCCTCTCTACACTGTCACTTATGACCAACTCTTGATGCCCTATTAGAGCTAGCCTCTAGGTCACCTCCTTCTCTAGAAGATACTGGACCCCTTTGTGGTTCTCTATCTGGACCCCTCTATTTGCCTACCCTCTGAGCTACATCTCCATCCTCAATCTGAGGTGCTCTCCATCAGATTCATGAATCTATGGAAGGGATGTCATGCAAAATGATCCCTATACTAGGGTGGAACCCCTACATCTATAATATCCTCCAAGTAATCTTAGAATGACCTATGTTACCCTATCAACTCCTATACATAGAGATCCAAAGATAGTCTCAAAGACTACCTTGGCACTCCTCATCGATAAAATGACCATAGGTTGTATGCTCATGTGGTATGCTTTGTAGCCAACCACACTATTGCAATACTCGACCAATTATGAAGCCCTTGACAACACTAGAGGTCCTCCCCATCAAAGGATGAGAAATAAATAATTCTCTCCTCTTACCCCTCTAGTTAGTCCAGGCCTCTGTCCCTATGTAGGGCCTCCAAACAACCAAGATGAGATCATCTAACTGACGTCTCAAGTAGTCAGTCTTCCCTAGGTGGCACTGTATCAGCAAATCTATGTATATATATATGTAGGGCTTCCCACTCTGTCGTGGTTCATCGATCACTAGCCTGCATATTTGGAGATGCTCCCAAGCCCATATCTATAAAATTAGTACTCTTGCAGCCATACCTCGGGATCCAGTGTAAGTAACCTTGTGCATCTCATAATATATGTGTGCCATGATGCACTAAGCCCAACCTAAATACTCTATCCAGGTCATGAGTCTCTCAAAAACCCCAACCCATTCATAAAGGAACCCCTGCTTTCTTATGTCCACCATCAAGAAGAAACCTATGAATCTTGCTATAATGCAAGGTAGTGGGTAATCGTCACCATACTGAGTCAACATGTCATCCCAGGAGATGGCCTTGTCTAAGATCATGTGATCATGGAATACCTAGATCAGTGCCTATGTACTCAGATGAAGAGCTGCATCATACTCAATCCGCTCTCCTACAAAAGGAATTCAAAGAATCTAGTAGATAGCCTTAGGAGTAATGGTCATCTTCCTAGTCAAAAAGTGAAAAGTGATATGCTCACTATGGAATCGCTCCATAAACACTGTCAATAAGCCATGGTTCATTGAGATGTTAGGCATTTGGGTCAACCATCCGAAGTCATAGTCTCTAAAGTCCCCTCTCTGATCATTAGATAGGTTCCTCACCAACTACATGGTGGGAGGCTAGTTCGAACGAAACTATATATCTAGTAACTATGCTTGCAAGAAGACAAATAGTGAAAATGCATTAGTCAATGAGTAAAAATAAGCTACATTCAACACACAACAATCGGATAAGCCAGAAAAAAGGGCTAAGAAATCAGCAAAAAATGCAATCAACAAAGGACTTCTTCAAACAATGCTTATTGTCTCCCAAATAAAAAAGTACAACAAAGGGTCACAGACATCAAGGTCCATGATGCATGATCATCTTGGGTTCTTGGCAATCCTGTATCAACCAAAATATGTTTTTTTTGGTTCAAAAGTTGATAGGAGACTACTCAGTAAAGTGCTCGATAATTAATTTGTTGGTCGGTTGAATACTTTGTTGTTTCACCACTGAGGCTTGGTTACTTGTTTTAGTTTTCTTTTACCAATGGGGTCTCAGTAGTTGTTCTTCGCTACTTGGTGGTCTTTCACTGACTGGTCTCAATGCTCGGTTGGCTTTCTCACCGAGTTGGATCTTCTGGCCAACTTTTGCATTTAATTTCTATATTGTAATTAATGTTGGGGTCTCTCATTGGGATGCATTTGGACCTAAATATAGGTCTTTTCTATTTCCTATGTTGGGTCTTTAGGATCTGAGTGTCAACCTCTTTGGTGGATTCTTGTATATATTTGTTATCTATTCTTAGATTAGGGGGAGTTTTTTTTGGTAGAGAATTCTGTCAGTAGATTCAGATTACAAGTTTATGACCTTGCATGTATGGAGATCAATTTTTAAAGATCTGAATGTATATGGCCAAAATCGGGAAGGCCTTACAACTTGACATGTATGTTGTTTGAGACAAATATTTTTCTTTCTTTCTCTCCCATTCTATTTTGTTGCTTCCAAATTATTATGCAAGTTGGTTTGGATTGTTGGGTGTGCCCTAGGCCCTAGTTTTCCATCTCCTTCTCATGTTAGGTGGTATTAGAGCGAAGGTGAGATCTGAAGGTTCCTTCTTGTAAATCCTAGTTGGTTGATTTTTTGTGGGGTGGCAGATTGAAATCTCTCCTGGAATTATAGAGGGTTTCAAGATGGTTTGTGGGAGAGAAAATGCAGATCCAAGTCTAGCTCATATGCTAAGACAAATTTCTACTAGATTAGAAGCTGTTGAGACAACCCAACACAAAGGAAGATATCTTGAAGATGTTAGTGATGATGAAATTGAAGAAGTGCAAGGAGAAGTCGCACATCCACCTGTGATGGATTAGGAAGAAGATAGATTTCTGCAAGCTTTGACAAGCTTGAATTCTACACCTCAGTTTAATCCTCTTGATTATAGTTGAAATTTGGATTCGGATGAATTGATAGACTAGATCACTAAGGTGGAGAAATAATTTAAATATGAGAGTATATCAGAGGAGAAAAAGGTAAATATTGCAAGCACAAAGTTGAAAGGTCATGCATCCTTATGGTGGGAACATCTGCAATTGGATTGGAAGAAGAAGGGTAAAGACAAGATCAAGGTGTGGGATAAGATGATAAAAAAATTGAAAGGAAATTTTCTACCTTGTGATTACCAGATTAACCTAGTTAGGAGAATGAAAATTTTGAAGCAGAAAGATAGCTGGGTAACGAATTACACCTAGGATTTTTATAGATTAGACATCAGATATGGACATGCTGAAGATGAGGTGGAAAGAATAGAAAGATATATGCATGGGTTAAGAATTTCTATACAAGATGAGATCATCTTGGTAAAGATGGAGATTATTGAAGAGGCATATCAGTTTTCCCTAAAGGTTGAGGATAAATTGAACAAAATATATGAAAAAAGACAAAGAGGAAGAGGTGGTAGATTCCCTAGAGGAAGAGGTAGATCTTATGGTGAAAATAGTAGATCTAATAAGGACAAAAAAAATCAAGATATACATCAAGACAAAGGAAATACCAAGTGGAAAAGGTGGAAGTTCATTCTGAGGAAGAGGCAATTACTCCTGAGGTGGATATAGTAGAAGAGGGTTGCAAGGAAATTGTTACAATTGTGGTGAAGAAGGACATAGGTCTTTTGAGTGTACAAATGCAAGGAAGAAAGTCAATAGTAGTATAAATTATTTAGTACAAGAAGAGTCACTGAATGAACCTAAGAAGGAAGGAAACCTAATGGTCAAAAGACTCCTATGGAGTGATAATAATAAGCAAGAGCTGATAAGGAAAAGTTTGTTCAAGACCAAATGCAAAGTTGCAGACAAAGTTTTGAAAGTAATTTTTGATAGTGGAAGCTTAGAGAATCTGACATCTGCGGAGATGGTCACCAAGTTACAGTTAGAAATAATGAAGCACCCAAAGCCCTATCAAATTTCATGGATCAAGGATGAGCATACACTAATGGTAAGTGAACAATGTTTTGTAAATCTGAAGATTGGAAAGTATTATGATAAGGTGTTGTGTGATATTATTCCTATAGATTATTGTCACCTTTTGTTGGGTAGACCTTGGAAATATGATATAAATGCTATACATGATGGAAGAGTGAAAAAATATACTATTTGGTTTGATGGTAAGAAGAAAATGTTGTTCCCTTTGGTTGAAGAATCTATTAGTGAAATATGTGCATCTGTGAAAGTTTGTTTGATGGAAGTTTGGAAGTTTGTTAAGGATTTGAAAAAGGAATAACATATGTTATGCTTTGATTCCTAACAAATTGAGTAAGAAAAAAAAAGATAAAGTTCCTAAAGAAGTTGATAAATTTTTCATTGATTACAAAGGGATCATTTCAGATAATGTACTTGATGGTTTTCCATTGATGAGAGATATTATCCATTGTATGGATCTGATTCTTGGAGATAGTTTTCCAAACAAGGCACCATACCAGTTGACACCAACTGGGAATGAGGAACTCAACTGACAAGTTCATGAGTTGTTAAACAAGGGTTTGATCAGAGAAAGTTTGAGTCCATGTGTAGTACCAAATGTGTTAGCACCTAAGAAGAATGGAGAATGGTGAATGTGTACTGATACAAGAGCTATTAACAAGATAACAATCAAGTATAGATTTCGTATACCAAGGATGAATGATATAATAGATTGTTTGAGTGGGGAAAAATATTTTATCAAGATTGATTTTAAGAGTGGATATCATTAGATAAAAATCAAAGAAGGTGATGAATGGTAAACTGCTTTCAAGAAAAAAGAAGGTTTGTATGAGTGTTTGGTTATGCCTTTTGGTTTAACTAATGCACTGAGTACATTTATGAGGTTGATGAATGAGGTTTTGAATGAATTCTTGAATAAATGTGTGATTATGTACTTAGATGATATTATGATATTTAGTAAAACTAGAGAAGAGCATTTGAGGCATATAAGATAGGTGTTACAAAGATTGAAAGAGGAAAAGTTTCGGATAAATTTAAAAAAATGTTCCTTCATGAAAGAAGAACTTGTGTATTTAGGTTTTGTGATTTTAGTTGATGGTTTGAAGATGGATCCTGAAAATTTGAAGCTATACTTAGTTGTCCTACACCTAAGAATGTCAGTGAGGTAAGATCATTTAATGGTTTAGCAAGTTTTTACCAAAATTTCATCAAAAATTTCAGTTCAGTTTGTAATTCTATGACTGAGACAATGAGAGGAGACAAAAGAGAATTCAAATATAGACATGGAGCTGATAAATTTTTTGAGACTTTGAAGCAGAAGGTTGCTAAATTGTCTATATTAGCCTTACCTGATTTCAATAAGGTATTTCAAGTTGAATGTGATGCAAGTGGAAGTGCTATAGGAGTTGTGTTGACTCAAGAAGGTAAACCAATTGCTTTCTAAAGTGAGAAATTGAATTATACTAGAAGGAAGTATTCTATCTATGATCAAGAATTCTTTGCTATTGTTCAAGCTTTGAAGAAATGGAGACATTATTTGATGCCAAGTGAATTTGTATTGTATGCTGGTCATAAGGCTTTACAATATTTGGGTAGTCAGAATAAGTTGAATCAAAGACATATGTAATGGGTAGAGTATTTACAGAGTTACACATTTTTGAAAAGCATAAGATTGGAGTTTCTAAAGGAGTTGTTGATGCCCTTAGTAGAAGGAGATTTTTGTTGACTGAGATGAGAATTGAGGTTCTTGGTTTTGATGATATGAAGCATTGGTATGAAAATGATCCTGATTTTTTTGAGGCATGGATAATGTGCAAAGAACCGATTCCAAATAAACCAAGTAATTATGAGGACTACTTCATTCAAGAATATATGTTGTTCAAAGGTATTTAGTTGTGTATACCGAGATGATCAATGATAACTAAATTGATAAAGGAAAAACATAGTAGTGGTTTGGCTAGAAATTTTGGTATTGATAAGACATTGAGTTTGCTTAAGGAAATGTTCTTTTGTCCTCAGATATATAAGGATGTTAATAAATTTGTGAAAAGTTGTGGATTTTATCAAGTTGCAAAAGGAGTAAGTCAGAATACTAGTTTGTATACACCGATCTCTATTCCTGAGAAACCTTGGAATGATATTAGCATGGATTTTGTTCTTGGCTTATAAAGTACAAAAAGTGGTGATGATTCCATATTTGTTGTTGTGGATAGATTTTATAAGATGGCACATTTCATACCATGTAAGAAAACATCAGATGTAGTACATATAGTAGATCTTTTCTTTTAGGAGGTTTTTCAGATTGCATGGATTACCGAGGAGTATCATCTTTGACTGAGACAGTAAGTTTGTTGGCTATTTTTGGAAAACTCTTTGGAATAAGTTGGATACCGAGTTGAAGTATAGTTCTACATTTCATCCATAGACTGGTGGAAAAATAGAGGTTGTAAACCAAATTTTGGTAACCTGTTGAGATGCTTATTTGGAGACACATCGAGTAATTAGGATTTGATGTTAGCACAAGCAAAGTTTGCATATAATAGTTCAGTGAATAGAAGTACTAGAAATAAACCTTTTGAGATTGTTAATGGCACATAACTGATAGGTATAGAAAACTTGAGAGATGTTTTTGGAGAAGAGAAGAGAAGTGATGAAGGAGAAAAATTTGGTAAGTTCATGAAGACATTATATGAAGAAGTGAAACATAAGTTAGAGCAGAGTAATCAGAAATACAAGGATAGTGCAGATAGATCAAGAAGACATAATACTTTTGCAGTTGGTGATACAGTTATGGTTCATTTGAAGAAAGATAGATTTCCTGTTGGAACATGTGGTAGATTGAAGATGAAGAAATTAGGTCCTTGCAAGATATTGAGAAGATTTTGTAGTGGAAATTCTTATGAAATAGAATTACCTGATGACATGGATATATCACCTATATTTAATATTTCAGATTTGTATAAGTATCATGAACCTGATGAAGAAATGATAGCACTGATTGATTATCCTAAGAAATAGATAGAATAAGTTGAACAAATTTTGAAACAGAGAGTTGGTAGAAGTACAAGAGGAAATGATTACATGGAATATCTGGTAAAGTGGAAGACCAGAGCGGTTGAGGACTCATCTTGGATTTCTCAATCTGAGTTGGCTTCAATTAAGGTTTTACTTGACTCATGATTTAGAGAATCATTTCTTTTAACCCCAGGTGTGTGATGCAAGAGCATATTGTGTTCTTGGCAATCGTGTATCAACCAAAAATATGTTTTTTTTTGGTTTTGTAGATTGTTGGAGAATTCTTGGTAGAGTGCTTAGTAACTACTTTGATAGTCAGTTGAAGACACTTTGTTTCACCACTTGGGCTTGGTTAATTTTTTTGGTTTTCTTTTATCGACAGGGTCTCCATAGTTGTTCTTGTCTACTTAGTGGTCTTTCACCAATAGGTCTCTGTGCTCGGTTGGATTTCTCACCGAGTTGGTTTTCTAATGTTGGATCTTCTGGCCAATTTTTGCATTTAATTTCTATAGCATAATTAATGTTGGGGTCTCTCATTGGGATGAGTGTGGACCTAAATATGGGTCTTTGTTGTTTCCTATGTTGGATGTTTAGGATCTGAGTTTCGACCTCTTTGGTGCACTCTTGTATATATTTGTTTTCTATTCTTAGATTAGGGGGAGGTTTTCTTTGGTAGCGAATTCTATCAGAAAATTTAGATTGTAGATCTGTGACCTCACATGTATGAAGATCAAATTGTAAAGATCTGAATATATAAGGCCAAAAATAGGAAGGCCTTGCAGCCTTACATGTATGTTGTTTGATACAAATATTTTTCTTTCTTTCTCTCCTATTTTATGTTGTTTCTTCTGATTTGTTCTGCAAGCTGGTTTGGATTGTTGGCTGTGCCCCCTAGGCCCTAGTTTTCCATCTCCTTCTTGTGTCTATCTATAAAAGTCAGGATTTGGTATCATACAACAACTTAGGCTGAAATGAAAAAATTAATAGGGCCTTGCCATGAAATGGGTTTGCATGAATGTGCTCGTGTGACAGATGGGTGTCTCTCGTGCAACAAAACTAATGGTATAAAATGATTAAATATTTTTTGGTAGTGTTTCGTATGGGCCCTCTCACCAACTCATATAAAGAGTCAGGAACCTACGACCAAACACATTGAAAACATTAAAAAAATCTATGAAAAATAGGAAAAATTGAATGCGAAGGCAAAGTTAATCAGCTACTTAATGGAGGCAGATCGTCCTTTGGCTTTCTGTACCTCTACATGTGCTCAAATTGATGATCTTCTACTAGAACCACTATTTTTCTTAGAGAAGGCTTCTAGAATTTCAAACTTGGAGGGTGAAAATGATTTGAAAATGACCCCTCCTGGCCTTATAGGGTTTTGACCTAATTTTTGAAAGTGCTCTGATTGATGTGAAAATTGCACCATTGGCTAATTGGACAGCTCTGGATCCATTTTTGGGACCAAAATAAAAATATGACAACATTTTGATGGTCAAAATGTAGATTAACCTATTTTCTCAAAATGTAGTTGATCATTGATGCTTTCCTCACATGATTCCACCTTGACATGAATCCTGAGCAACTAACTCACACAGTTCCCACTTCAATCTCAACAGTCAACCTTGGTCAACTCTTGGTCCACGTTTGTCCACTAGACCTCAAATCAGGCTCACACCTTATTCCCTTAATTATTTTTTGATCTATCAGGCTTCTGGCTCTACAACTCATTTTGATTTTGATTCTAAGGGGCTAGCACCATTACATCAAAAAATTTATTCACATCAACAAGTCTCATCTAGGGGTATCAGACCCTGAAATAAATCAAGACCAATCAAGTAATTTTCATCACTGCCCATCAAGTCATCTTTAACTCTCTAGGGGCATACTAGGTTAATCACACCATATCAATCTGATAACCTCTCTCAATTTGGTAATTGGCTTCATAAAGACCCATATCAAGTCAATTATCCCAGGCAATCAATTAAATAGCAATCAATTTCATTGCTTCACATCAAGTTGAATGCTCAAAACTCTTCTATTAGTCTTCTCTCAATCAAGTCCAGAGCTGATATCTTCAAATCTCCATCAGTCTTCATTTAATCAAGCTTAGATTCTATCCTATTAGTCTTCTCTCAATCAAGCCCGGAACTAATATCCTCAGTTTTTTCTATCAACCTTCACTCAATCAAGTTCATAGTTGATATCTTCAAATTTCAATCGATCTTCATTTGATCAAGTTCAGAATTGGTTTTGATTAATGGGATAGTTTCATCATTTCATATCAAGCTATTTCCTGATCCAATCAAACATCATATGTTCTTTGAATCAATGCGCTATTTGCATGTATCAATTCAAAGAGGGGCAAATGTAATCACCTAAAATTAGTCTATCAAACTTATAGCCCTTATTTATGATTAATTGGTCTTAATAAATCTTCAATCAAAGACATTAACAAAGGTAGACCCTAAACCCTAATTATGGATTATTTAATCAAATTTTCTTACATAATTTTAATCTTGACTTGTTGAATCAAATCCTCATTCCTAAATCCTCAAAACACTTAAAATTGCATAAAACATTGGGATAAATCAAAAAGTTCTAAAGTTCCTTTTAAATAAAAAAGGAACCCATTCACACATGTGTGAGCACATTTAAAATTAAATAAAATAAATAAATAAAATAGAAAATACCAAATTTGTCTCATCCTCCACAAGGTTGACCAATCAAATGCACTCCACTTAGCTCACATGGATTGAGGGAAGTTGCGTCTCCACCATTTCTCATCTCCTTTTGCCTCTTAATCACAACTGTTCATTTCTTGGAAATTCCTATAAAAGGGATAGCTCCCTTTTCTCATGATATAGAAGAAGATTGAAGAGTAGATCTTTAATGCTATTTTCATTCTAGAGTTTTATTGTGCACTCATAGCTCTTGCTTTCATAGAAGTTTTCTTGCATCTTTGCATTGTTAGCTTCATTTCTTAGTTTAATGACATCTTAGTTTCCTTTCATAGTTTAATGATAGATACATTTCTCTTTCACTAATAGTTTACTTTTCCATCTTAGTTTCATTCTTCATAGTTGCTATACATTTAGCTTGCTAGTTCATGCATTCAAATTTCCAAATATTTTGAGAAAAAAAAAAATGAAAGTATATGCATTTTGCTCATTCTTGCAGTGAATCTTCCATTTTGGGGTAGTCAAGTCACTGATTCTCCATGTCCAATCTGATGGGCACTCATGAAAATCACACTCGCTTCAACTAGGAAGCAATAAGCCGATTTCATGGGTATTGAGGAAATGTTTGAATCTTGTTTTTATGCTAACACCTTTTGATGTAATAGTTTATTGAAGTGTTCCGTTACAGATATTGAAGACACATTTTACTATACACACACACACACACACACACACACACACACACACATACATATGTACATATATATATATATATATATATATATATATACATACATATATACATATACATGCATACTTATGTATATATATATGCATATTTATACATGTATACATGTGTATGTATATATATACACACACACATACATATACATAAATATATACACATATATATGTATATATATAAATATATACATGTGTGTATATGTACATATATATACATGTATACACATGTACACATGTGTATATACACATATACATGTATATATACACATATACATGTATATATATACACATATATACATGTATATACACATATACATGTGTATATATATATGTATATATGTATATACACACATATACATGTATATATAATAGAAACCATAAAATAATATATATTCAATGCAATATTTACAGAAAATAAATCATAAAATACCTAGATACATAGATGTTTATGAATCAAAAGTCCCACACTTTCTTCATCTACGAAACCCCACTGTGCATATGAAAGCGATGATGGGGTTAAAAATGCCATAGTAAGTACTTTCGATTGAAAGTAACTTTAAAAAAAAAATTTATAAATAAAGTAATTCCTTCAATCAAAAGTTACGGATTATTCCATTTTTGATCGAAAGTTGTGTAATTTCAATAGAAAGTTTGTGAAATTTCTATCGAAACTTCCTGACACGATTTTCGCATTTTGTGCTTTTTGAAGGAATTCCTTCATTTAAGAAAGTGTAACCCACTATTGTGGGTTCACCCAAAAGAGATTACTATATTGAATGAACACATACAAGCCATAAATCAATTACATATTGATATCTTAAGAGAGAATGAGGGATTAAGGAAAGAGACTGAAAAGATGAAAGAAGAAATCAAAGCTACAAATGATATACTAAATAAATTCAATAAGAGTTCTGCAAAACTTGATGAACATCTTGCTAGTCAGAGGAGGAATGGAGAAAAGAAAGGTCTGGGTTTTTCAAAATTTGAAACTGGAGAATCATCTAGCACTAGAGACATCAATAAATGAGACAAATCAACACCCAAGGTGATCAATAACAATGGTAAGAGAAGGTACAAACCATTATGTTTTAATTGTCATAAGGAAGGTCAGACTGCTAATGTATGCTTGTTTAAACCTATTGGTCTTATTGTTAGATGTAGAAGTCCTAATGTTGGATCAGATAATTCTTATGGTAGAGATGATAACTATTATGCTAGATCTAATGCATTCCAAGGAACTTGTTATTTCTCAAATAAATTTGGACATAAAGATAATGAGTGCATGGAAAGAAGAAACAGTCAGTGGTCATATAATTACAGAAGTCAGAGACCTAATAATTAGGGTAACCGGTTAGATGTTACCTTCTTTATTTGTCACAACAATGGACATATGGATCTGAATTATATATTAATGTTAGCTAGAGGCGATGTTGGATCTTGGAATCAAACAAGTATGGATTGTTATGTCTGTAACAGAGTTGGTCATCTTGCTAGGTCATGCAGAGAAAGAAAGAATACCAGAGGCCAACTGGTGAACAAGGTGGCAAATGATAAAGAAAAAAACATTGCAGATGTTGAGGAAATTAGAAGTGAAATGATAAAGACATGGGTGAAGAAAGGAGAATTGAGATATTTTGAATTGACTGAGAACTCCACCGATTTAGGAAGTGTGGAGAATCCATCGGTCAACTAAGTGTGGTATGACTTAGGAGGACCACTAAAAGGAAAAATCCTAAAGAGTCCATATTAGTAAAAGAGCGGTAAGATTCATATGCACACTAAGATGACTATTTTTTATTTAATGGTGTTAGTGGAGATAAAGTGCTATATTTTGTTTTGTGATTACATATAAAGGTTTTTATGTTATAACCGTTGTGATCGGTCAAAAGCACTATGTGACCGTTGAAAATAACAACTACACTTTCAATGATATAAAGATAAAATAGTAAACTCTTCTGTTACTTTACATTCTTTCAAGTTTACTAAATATTATTTGCAAACATTCTAAAAGCGATTGTGAACATTTCATGTGCATGGAAATAGAGATTTTGAGTGGTGAATTATATTAGTTGTTGAAGAACACCTATTGGTGAAATTTGAGGTTATTTATTATTGAGTAAAAATTGTAAAGGAGTGTTACTGATAAGAGATAATTGTTGTCATTATGGATACTCTGATGATGATCGATGTTGTGGATAAGCCAAGACCCGTATTCAAGCTACACCCAATGAAGGCTAATGAGAATGATCCTATGTGTGCCCTATCATCGATATCCTATGGTGTACTGCTAACATAAGACATTCATTTTTTCATACACTATAAGCTAGAAGATCTAGCAAAAGATGAAATCTATGATGAATTCATTACCCTGAGCGATGGAGTAAAGTTGAAGGAAGAACATATGCATTTGATGCATAAAGGCTTTACCTATGAAACAAAGATACCTGATGATTTCCATCCTAATTGGATTAGATTTTTCTGAGAAGAGTCCACATTCTATTTATTTGGTTAGAAAGACCTTACAAGATCACAAAGGAATTAATCAATCGTGTTGTTGGATTATGTGCAATCGGTGAGACACCAACCCTGCGGACAATTGCAGCTAACTTGGTTACTCGTTTGACCAAATCTAAGAAATATCTCTGAGCAATGACTATCAAAGACATTGAGGACAAGGAAGTAATATTTTCTTCAATGGTGGTTGGATATAGAGTATACCAGTCCAATCAATTGAACAATGTACCTAGTGGAGAAATTCATGTTGCATACAAAATGGTGAAAGAGGATGCAAAGTATGACTTATGTGAAATGTTGAGGAACCAATTCTTTATGAACATGGAGGATATTAAGAAAGAAAAAAAAAAAACATTCAAATATGGTTCAATCCTAGTATGTATGGTATTCTATCTACAAAATCAATTTCTAGGAATGGGTCCTATTACATGGTTAAAAGATCAACCAATAGTTATGAAAATTAAGCAATGCATCAAGGCATTATGAGATAATTTCAATACTGTCATGTAGGGATACTTTATATATTTTCAAGGAAAAATGTACTCAAGAGAGAGAATCCCAAATAGTATATTTAAAAAATACAAGAATGATATTTTCTTTATAGTAGATACAAATTCATGTATATTATAGGTAGTTCAATCCATAAATTCTTGGATACCAGCTATGGGTTATGAAGTAGATGGTAACTTAGTCACTCTACATGCTAATGTAAT
The DNA here is from genome assembly GCA_018584345.1 of Thuja plicata. Classification (NCBI taxonomy): domain Eukaryota; kingdom Viridiplantae; phylum Streptophyta; class Pinopsida; order Cupressales; family Cupressaceae; genus Thuja; species Thuja plicata. The sequence goes on along the minus strand of MU224587.1, from coordinate 602,850 downwards.
TTTGTCAAAACCTATTAATACTTCTACACCTAGATTTGGAACATATTAGGATTAATCATTGAAGATCGACACTAAATTTAACGCACCAGTAATTGAAAGAAAAGTAAGGAAACAAGTTGAAAATCTACCCAAAATGAGTGACATAATCTCATAAAAGATGACAAGACTTAGGAAGAAAATGAAGAGTGAGGAAGCAAGCACATGTGGTGTTGTTGAGGTTAAGGAAGTTGAGGTTGGAGTTGGAGAAGTTACACCTCAGAGAGTCATTAGGATTTCAACATTAAAACAAACTCAATCTAATTATACTACTCCTATTAAGCAGTAAATAAGTCACCTAAGATGGTTTGGAAAACTTATAGAAGGAAGAAAGAGAAGACATCTGGCTACAGAGAGTCAAAAGGTAAGAAGGAAAGTAAGGATAAAGCCAAGGAAGAAGATGTTGAAACTAAATCTAATAAGGAACAAGAAGAACTAAGATCTAGTGGGAAGAAGTCCTCTATAGTAGGCAAACCTACTATAAAATCTATAAAAGATGTTGATGCTATTCTAGTTGATAGCATAGTTTAAGATGTAAATGACATATGTGATGAATTATTTTGATAAATTTGACAGTGAAGACAAGAAGAAGATAGAATATGCAATTGTAGAGAGTCTACATACTTTTTTCAAAGCACCTAGTGAGCTATACAAGTTAATACCTAAGGAACTGTTCAAGGCATTAGATAAGAGATGGAGAGAATCTTTGAAGACTGGCAGAGTGATTATGGAACAATAACTTGCACTATTGCAACCTAAATTGACTACAAAAGATATAAAGATAAAGGTTGAAGCAATGAGAGGAGAATTAAAGACAAGGAACAAAGTCATAAGGATTGTCATTAGAGAAACACAACCAGTAACAGATGAGACAATGGATACATGGATAAATTTAGTGAAGTCTAAGACTGTAGATAAAGAAAAATTGGTAGAATAGAAGGAAAAATCACAAGAGAAAATAGATGAAGAGATTAATGATGTCATAGATAATGTTATCTCCGATATCCCTAAGTTGATATATAATATTGAAACTCAAACTGATGTTGAATAACCTAAAGAGCATATTACTAAGGAAATGATAGAATAGAAAGGTGAAGGACATAAGGATGATGGTGATATACTTTCAGTGAAGAGAAATTTATATAATTCTAGTGAATGTAGCACAGTGAAGAAGATAAAAACAAACAATTCAACTAGTTCTGAGGAAGAAAAGGAAGGAGAACCTAAAGATGAAGAAATGAAAACAACTATTGATATTACTCAGATGAGTCCTAAGGAGATGTTGAAGATCTCTGAAAAGCTTAAGGAGAATGAAGAAAGGGATAGATTTAAGGGAAAGAAAAATAAAAGGAGCTAGAAACATCATTAGAAATTTAGTACCTAATGTGGTATATGGTAAACAAGATAAACCTATTTCTCAGCTGGGTATATTGGTCAAGGTTGTTTCTGATCAAGTACCTGACTTGAAAAATGCATCACTGAAGTTGGAAATTAAATAATATGAGAAGCTACAAGATGAAAAGTTGAAAGAGATTATCTCACTAGATACAAAGTCACTTACAGTTCAAGTAAACAAAGTGAAGGAAATCCTACAAGAGATAGGACATATACTTGTAAAATTTTCCATGTTTACTTCTTTTACAAAAAACCTGGAGAAGAAGAGATATGATGCTCAATCAGAGCTTCATGTGTTGGTTGAAAATTTTGATCCCATAACAAGTTTAGCATCAAAATATAGTGGTAAGCTCAAATTGATTGCTGACAGAGTGAGGCATTTGCAAGCAAAACATGATAAAAAGATTATTACGCTTATGGAGATGTAGACCTATTTGGTACCCACTATAGACCTTATGCAACAACATGTGAGGAATGCATAAAACACACTAAGTCTACTAGCGATGAGTACTTTGAGTGATATGGAAGGATTAGCATCATTAATACATGGGAAAACTCTATCTATGGAGCACTTACAAGATTCATGGAAGAAGTCATTGGAGACTGCAAAGACAAACTTCAAGGATGTCTTTGACAAAATTTAATTTTGATATGTGAACCTTTGTCATTCTTGACAAAAGGGGGGAGATATATTAGTATGCGTAGAGTAGGAGAGAGGATGTACAGAGAAAGGGGGAGTTAGTTATGCAAATCAGAGTTTTTTCCATCAATCCCAAAGGGGGAGATTGGTGGCATTATGGTAGTTTTGGAGGAGATATGAAAAGGTGTGGTCATGCGAAGATACATAATTAGTTTTCATTTATGAAAACATATCCAGTTATCATGATTGGAGTGACCGGTAAGATCTGTTCATGATCGATAAAGGAAAGATCAACTATGTATGTTGACTAGTGTTCAAGAAGAACAATATTAGACATGGAATATGGTAGTGGTTGAGTTAAGGAAAGATTCAGGAGTTGCAATCATAGATATAGTTTTTATATGGTAAGGGGAATCCATGATTCCAATTGCAACATTATATACCATGTTTTGAATGAGTAGACAGTTTACCTATTTGATCACTGATCAGAGTTTCATATTAATTTGGTTAAGGAAGTGGATACGAGGTCGACTATTGTTTATATAAATTGATATTAAATTTGGGGATGCCACATTATCTATGACTGACACTAATTTTGATATATTTGGTAAATGTTTTGTGCTAAATTTGATGGAAAGTTCTAGGTCTCATGTGACCTAATGATTATTCTATATAAGGAGATCCAAATCATTGATTTAGGGTTGTGATTGTATTTCCAATTGTAGTGATCAAAGATTGAATAATTAGAGATCAATATAGTGTTAGAAAGAAAAGGAGTAGGAAGGATCTGATAGGCTAGAAGCTCCATTCTACAGATCTTTATTGTTGTTGTTTCCTAACAATTGTAGTAGGTTAAATCCCCTATCAAGTCTTTATTTGTAAATCCTTAAACATGGTAACTTCTTAACTGAAAATTGAGATCCTCTAGAGAGGTAGACTCTAACAAGTCTTTTGGTACTTCTAACAAGGTACTAGTCACTTTTAATAGGGTGAACCCTAGAAAGGGTATTGTAACTCCTAACAAGGCAAACACTTTTTACTTCTATGAGGTGATTCATGGGTGTCATCCCCACCATGATTTTTCTCCCTCTAACAAGGGTTTCCACATGAAAAATCTATGTCATATGTGATTCTTTTGTGGATGCTTGATGTTTTTTACTTCTATTGGACATTATTAGTTGCATGTTTCATTATTTGAAAGTTGTGGATTAGCTTTGTTAGATTGGTGGTGAAAATTCTTAAGTACTTGTTTGCATTGATTCACCCCCCCCCCCCTCTTAGTGCTTGTGAATTATAATAGACAATAGAAACATTCCATATGTATGACCTCTTGCATGAAAAGTGGATCGCTCAAAAAAATCTTACATTTTCAATTCAAGTTTCTAGAGTTTACTGTGTTAGAAATAACTGAGAGGTGGGGGGGAATCAGTGGCCTCAAAAATATTCTAATAAATCAACCCAAAAATTTAGTACCACAATATTAAGCCTCTGGTTATCTTCAGTCCTATAAGATGAATGCCTTCCAATAAACTTATCAAATAACTACTGCTCGGAATTCTCTTTTAAACCTTATTCCTTTAGTTTATTGATTAGCAGTCTTTCATTTACCAAAAAACTATAAATTACTTAGAGTATACCGATATATCCAGATTAGTTATGTGTAATGGAAAACACTAAATTAATGAATTATAAACACTTTGACACATGGATTTTTAATGTCGAAACCATGTTAAGGGAAAAACCACTTGGGACCGGTAACCCAAAATTTTCACTCTTCTGAAGTGAGCTCAGTGAAGATCCAACCCTGTTAAAGGTTACACACACACTGTTAGGTGTGACCTTGTTAGAGGATTTAATATAATAGTTTGTCACTTGATATCGGGCATCTCTAAGCTACCTTCTATGACAAAACATAGTGTAGTTTTTCAAATGGTATTTGGCATCTCATGCTATCTTCATGATCAAAATTTTTGATACTCCTTGGGATGTATCTCAATTAGAAAGGATCTTTAAATCCCACTCGGTTAAGAGACTTTCTAAATCAATGGTTAAACTGAAACAATAAATGATATATTCATACATACAACTTAGACTTGCAGATTTTCAGATCTATTGTAAGCTCATTTTACCTTTCTGATCAATGTATCTTTTCAATACCTTTGCTCCACTTCTTTTTTCTCAGTGATGTTGTGGTCTATTGTTGGGTGTCCACAGAAATCTTTAGCTCTTTCCTTAGCTTGATTGATTAGGACAGTATGAAGTTGTTCTTCATCAGTTTCTCTCCAACATCCTCTTTTTCTATTCACTCCCCTTAATTGATAATAAATTAAGTTGTCTCTTTATAGACATGATATCATTGTTTCTCTATTCTTGATCTTCTTGATCTTGGTGTAATCCGCAATCTTAGCCAATCTTGATTTAAAAGCATAACTCTTGTTTTATCTCGTATATATCTCTTTGACAACTGGATAAAACAACTTTAAATCTTTTACTTATCTTTGGCTTTAACTTGTTAATGAGAACAATGTTAACAACCAGTTAAGTCTATCTTTAGCTCTACCAGCTAAGTATTTTTCATATCTGAACTTTAGTTTCTTTCGGTTTTTTAACTCTTGTTAGCTTTATTCAACACTTCAACTCTCCTTAGGCTTCTCTGTTGGTGTTTTCTATCCATAGGGTTATCTGTCCTTCGGGGTTGTCTTTCCATCGGGTAATACTATAATTCTAGCCATTGGGTATTCTTGTGATTCTGCTCGTCAGTACTGCTTATCAGTTTTCTTTCTTAGGCATCACTGTAACTTTTCTCTCAGGTTTCTCTATCCCACTGGTTCCACTAGCCATCGGTGTTTGTAGTCACTTAGTGAATGCTGATCTATTATGAATTACTGAAGGCATAATATTTATCTATCTAATTCTCTGAAGTCTTTGACACTTTGAATATAACCGATCAAATTATATCAAGTTGAAGTAATTGACAATATAATCCATTAACTTATTTAATGTCTTGCATTATATTTTGCATTTTGGTGATCAACTTAACATCTTCAAACATTCTATCAGTTACATGTTATCAATCTCTCCCTTTGGCATTGATGGAAACACACTACGTTATCACACTATATTATTACTAATACAATATGAAATATATCAAGTGTATTTCATCTATCTCTCTTATTATAACTAATACAAATGTCTGGCTTTTGGTAAGCTCAAATAGCTTAGATTTGTTTCTTGCAGAGTGGGTTCTTCAATCTTTAATCCCTTCACTAGATAGATGTATCAATTTTTGTCTTTGTTTCTGTGTTGTCCCTTGACTATTTATTTCCTTGAACATCTCTTTTTCCTTTGACAAAATCTCTCCCTTAGTATGTACTCTCTTCCTTTGTTACTTCTCTCCCTTTGATGGATATTTCATATGTAATTGATCTCTCCCTTTGGATAATGATTAACTCTTCCTTTGAATTCTTAGAATCTTCTCTCCATGGATAATGATATAATCTTTTTTGCAAATAAGATAATCTCTTCCTTATTATTCCTAATGATAGTGATCCCTTATAATTCTTGAGGATAATGAGATAATCTCTTCCTTTGACAACAATTCCAAATAATTCTTTCATATCATCTTCCATCCCCTTTTATAATATATTCCTTGAATTTCCCTATCCATCAGCAATACATTGACTTTGGTGTTTGGTGTAGATTTGTACCTTGCTATGTACAAATGTATCTTTGTAGTCCATCTCTATGCTTGCATCAACATGAATGATCTTTTGATTGTGTGTAGGCTGATGCAATATTTTAGTCAGCTTACTGACTAATAGACAAGGGTCGTACCCCTAGTCTCTTTCTCAGGTACTCAAATGTATCTTTCGGTAATAGCTTGGTGAACATATCAGCTAATTGTTCCTTTGATTGAAAATATTCCAGTATCACTTCTTTTTCTTGCACTTGTTCTCTTAAGTAATGATTCTTGATTTCTATATGCTTAGTCTTAGCATGCATGACTGGATTTTTAGAAATGTTAATTACGCTGGTATTATCACAATAGATAATCGGGTAAGTGCACAAAGATGGGGGACCAAAAAGGGGGTATAAGATGCCACTTTTTTTCTGAAATTAGAAAACTCTAAACTTCAACGCGAAATTGAGGATAGTTACACTTAAAATTTTAAAATGTGACAAAAAGAAGAGTTGTTCTACTCCGAATCTAGTTTATAAACTACGAATTTATTTTAGAAATGCTAGAGATTAAGTCCCTCAAAAAGGGTGAGCACAAAAAGTGGTCCTATTCTTTGTGAAAAAACATAACATAGCATCTGGTGTGCTCCCCCTAAAATGTTAACTTTTTTTAAAAAAAAAATTAATCACTCTAGTGAGAAATTAGCTAACACCACCTAGTTTATCCTGGATTTTTCTACTAATTTTTTTCTGAAAGTGTGATTTTTTGCCATTTTCCGAAGTGGACACATCCTGAAAAAGTAAAATTTATGTGTGCTCCCCCTAGAAATCATTGAAAACTAATTTAAAATCAAAACTTCTTTTTCTAAAAGTGTGTAGAATGGATTCTAGTTTCATAAAATGTAATTTTTTTCAAAATTTGATGAACGGGCCAAAATCTAAGCCCAAATCAATACGCGTTGGTTTTTGACAAAAATTAGACATACTTAGAAAAGAAATTAGAGATGAAATGCTTAAAATAATGACAATTCAAAATAAATTACATGGTTAGATAGCTATCAGAGAGATCTACAATATCATGTCATCTGATTTTATCATTATTGAACCACGTGCAAACCTGATGGGGAGCACGCAAGAAAAAATGTTGTTTTTTTGTAGGTTTGTTGGAAAACATGTCTCAGACCTGTTTGAATCGTCCAAGCCTTTGGGTTGGAACTCCAAGGAAAATCCAAGACTTAGGCTTGGTAATCTTCAATGTCATTAAAAGGGCACATTCCCTATAGGGCACACACCCTATACTCACTATAGGGCATACGCCCTATATTAGACACAAAATAGAAAAATGAGAGAGAGAGAGAGAGAGAGAGAGATTTATACAAATATAACATTTAAGTATAAGTCTGATCTTATACTTTAAGTTACATTTGTATAAATACCTTTCAGGATGTTTGAGATAGGTTTCAGCTTCATAGGAGTTAAGATGCAGATTTTAGATTTTGGGGATTTAAAAAAAAATCAGACTTAGCCAAATTTAAGGCACATGAGGGTTCCCTAAATTTATGAACAAGTTATGGAACATTATGTTAATGCATGTGGAAAGTTATATGTTGTACCTTATGAATGTTTATGCATAGTTTTTTTAGCATTATAAGATGTTACTCATGTGATTTTAGTACTTGTCTTATGATAGAATCCATAATAGAAGGCTAGGACTTGTTCGGGTGGCCTGAGTGCACCAGAGGGTTCCCAAGACCTATGAGATGGATATTTTTAAAGTACTTGATATTTTACCTAGCATAATAGACATTTCCTTTTATTTCAACATAGGAGAGATAGAGAGAGTAATTCAATATTTACACTTTACATTTCAACTTTGATCTTTCAAATAATATCCCTTAAAATAAACCCTAGAACTATCCCTCCCAATTACATTGCTTTGCTTTACAATTAAATTTTTATGATAATGAATATCATTACAATAGTAAGTAAAAAAATGGCCTCAAGGCATTACAACATATATTTATATCTTTCTTTCAGTAAGAATGATAATAGAAAGGTCTTCATTAATGCATAGAATTGAACACATCCAAGTCATGAACCACGAACATGACCTTGAAATATTTTTTCCATCCGACCATGTTAAATTAGTGAAGTTCCACCCCACATGATAGGAGAAAGAATAAAGATATTCACAAGGCCCTAAGCATTCTAAAGTTTCACAAACCCTAACTTGAAAAAAAATAACAAAACATTACAAGATATCATATTACTAATCACAAGGGCTAGATTTTATTATATTAGTATTTTTTAGAAATAATTTTAGTATAAGTGTTATAGTGATAGGTTTTATTATTAAACTATTATTGTTTCTTATCTTTAGTAATTATCTCCAACCAATCATCTCTCTCTCTCTCTGGAACCCTAAGAAAACATATTAGGGGCCTAGTACACATTAAGGGGTCCTAAGGGGTCGTATGACACATTACTGTGTCTTAGGACCTATTAAGACCTCTCTCTCTCTCTCTCTCTCTCTCTCATGCAAAAAATCCTTCTTAAGGGGTTGTAAGTGGTCTAACGGGTCCTAGGACACATTAATGTGTCATAAGAAACCTTAACAACCATTATGACCCTTAAGATGTAGAGAGAAGGGTATTCAAGGGTCCTAAATGTTCATAAGGGATCCTAGGACACATTAATGTGTATTAGGACCCCTTTTGACCCTTAGGAAACCTTAGGACCCCTTACCATTCATTAGTGTATGGTAGGGGGTCCTAAGGGCTGATAAGGGGTATAAGGAGTCATAGGGATCATTAATGTGTCTTAGGACCCCTTAACAACACTTACAACCCCTAAGGTGTAGAGAGAGGGGTCTTCATGGGTTGTAAGGGGTGTTAAGTGGTCCTAGGAAACATTAATATGTCCTACAACTCCTTATGACCCCTTAGGAATACTTATAACCCCTTATCATACATCTTAGGGATCTTAAAGTGTCCTAAGGGGTCATAAGGAGCTCTAGGACACATTAATGTTTCCTAGAACACTTTAATGTGTCCTAGAACACCTTAAGATGTCTTACGATATCTTACCATACTTAGTGTATGGTAAGGGGTCCTAAGGGGTCTTAAGAGGTCCTAAGACATAGTGATGTGTTCTATGTCAAGTTAAAAACCGTTATGACACCTATGATGTAGAGAGAGGATTTCTAAAGGGTACTAAGGGGTCATTAGGGGTCCCACGACCCCTTATAACCCATTTCCCTACATCTTAGGTGTGATAAAGTGTTCTAAGGGGTCATAAGGGTTTCTAGGAAAAATTAATGTGTCATAGGACCCCTTAAGACCCCTTACAACCCCTTAAGACCCCTTGTCATACATTAGTGTATGATAAGGGGTCCTAAAGGGTCTTAAAGGGTCCTATGACATAGTAATGTGTCCTGGGACCCCTTAAGACCACTGAGAAACCCTTAGGACCTCTTAAAATTAATTAGCTTATTGTAAGGGGTTGTAAGGGGTCCTACAACATAGTAATGTGTTCTAGGACCCCTTAAGGCCACTAATGACCCTTTAAAATCCCTTACCATTCATTAGTGTATGGTAAGGTTTTCTAAGGGTTTGTAATGGGTCTAAGAAGTCCTACGACACATTAAAAACCCTTACAATCTCTAAAATTTAGAGAGAGTGGTCCTCGAGGGTCCTAAGGGGTCATAAGGGGTCCTAGTGTGTCCTAGGATCCCTTATGAACTCTTAGGACACCTTATCATATATCTTAGGTGTCTTAAAAGTTTTTAAGGGGTTATGAAGGGTCCTAGGACACATTAATGTGTATTAGGACCCCTTAAGACCCCTTAGGACCCCTTACTATTCATTACTGTGTGGTAAGGGGCCCTAGGGGATGTAAGGGGTCTAAAGGGTCCTACAAAACATTAATGTGTCCTAAGACCCCTAAAAAATCCTACTACCCCTAAGATGTAGAAAGATGGGTCCTAAGGGGTCATAAGGAGTGCTACGACACATTAATTTGTCCTAGGACCCTTGAGGACCCCTTACCATGCATATGAGGGTTCCTAAAGGGCTGTAAGGGGTCATAAGGGGTCCTAGGACACATTATTGTTTCTTAGCACCCCTTAATACCCATTATCATTCATTAGTGTATGTTAAGGGGTTTTAGGACACATTAATATATCCTAGCACCCCCTGAAAATCCCTATGACCCTTAAGATGTAGAGAGAGGCATCTTAAGGTGACACCTAAGATGTAGAAAGAGGATTCCTAAAGGGTACTAAGGGGTCATTAGGGGTCTGATGACCCCTTATAACCCATTTCCCTACATCTTAGGTGTGATAAAGAGCCCTAAGGAGTCATAAGGGGTTTTAGGACAAATTAATGTGTCAAAGGACCCCTTAAGACCCCTTACAACCCCTTAAGACCCCTTGTCATACATTAGTGTATGATAAGGGGTCCTAAGGGGTCTTAAAGGGTCCTATTCCATAGTAATGTGTCCTAGGACCCTTTAAGACCATTGCGAAACCCTTAGGACCTCTTAAAATTCATTTACCTATTGTAAGGGGTTCTAAGGGGTCCTACAACACAGTTATGTGTTCTAGGACCCCTTAAGGCCACTAATGACCCTTTAGAACCCATTACCATTCATTAGTGTATGGTAAGGTTTTCTAAGGGGTTGTAAGGGGTATAAGAAGTCCTTTGACACATTAAAAACCCTTATAATCCCTAAAATTTAGAGAGAGGGGTCCTGCAGGGTCCTAAGGGGTCATAAGGGGTTCTAGGACACCCTTATGACCTCTTAGGACCCCTTCTCATATATCTTAGGTGTCTTAAAAAATTTTAAGGGGTTATGAAGGGTCCTAGGACACATTAATGTGTATTAGGACCCCTTACCATTCATTAGTTTGTGGTAAGGAGCCCTAGGGGTTGTAAGGGGTTTAAGGGGTCCTAGGAAACATTAATATGTCCTAAGACCCCTAAACAATCTAACTACCCCTAAGATGTAGAGAGATGGGTTCTAAGGGGTCATAAATAGTGCTACAAAACATTAATTTGTCCTAGGACCGATGATGACCCCTTACCATGCATCTTAGGGGTCCTAAAGGGTTGTAAGGGGTCATAAGGGGTCCTAGGACACATTATTATGTCTTAGGACCCCTTAAGACCCCTTCTCAATCATTAGTGTATGTTAAGGGGTCTTAGGACACATTAATATATCCTAGGACCCCTTGAAAATCCTTATGACCCTTAAGATGTAGAGAGAGGCATCTTAAGGGGTTGTAATGGGTCCTCACCTTCTCTCTCTCTAAAGAGTCCATTGACTATTAATATGTTCTAAGGGGTTATAATGGGTCCTAATGTGCTATAATAGGTCTTAATGGGCCCTAAGGGATTGTAATCAGTCCCAAGGGTTCCTAAGACCACTTATAATCCATTACAACCCCTTAAGAAACATTAGGACACATCAGTGATGACATGTAACTGATTGAATGTTTGACAATGTTAAGTTGAAGATAATGCAAGGCATTAAATCAGTTAATGTATTGTATATTGTCATTGATGTCAACTTAATATCATCTATACAGTCATGTACATAATGCCAAAGACTTAAGAGAATCAATGGAATAAAGGTTATGCTTTCAACAATGCATAAAATTCAAGTATTCACTAAGTGAGAAACAACACCGACGGAGTGCACACCGACGGTCAGAGCAAAGAAGAACAGTCACAGTGATACCCTGCTCGTTATATTTCCTGTTTTGAAATTTTCCTTGAAAATTTTGAGGTCCCCTGTCATTCATCTTACCCAAGAGTTTAAAATCATGGTTAAAGAATTGTTCTCATGCTACTACAATTCTATTCTGACCCTTGACCTAGTTGAAAATGTTGAAAAAACCCTTGTTTCATGTCTCCTAGTGTAATTTTGGTCATAAAAACCCTAAGCGTTGTAATATATTCTAATTTCACGTTACCTTTTTCACTTAAGTCATGTCTCAAATGGGTTCATTTTAAGTGGTTGTGTTTATTAAAGTTGTCAATCCTAACACCATGGTCTTACATTTTCCCTAAGTCCAAAGTTCGCTGATGTTTTAATTTAAGTTGTTTTTTGCCGACCAAGTTTTTTTTGATGGGACGACCCGCTTAACATCTTGATCTCAAACCAATCGACATCTATCAGGTAAGCCATTAAGCGGTGCTAACACATGTAAAAGGTTTGTCCGATGGTCATAAAATTTATCAGCTAAACATTGGGAAGGTCATAAAAAATCGATGGTAGACTTAATCACTTAAAGGAAAAGTGTGCACCATCTAATGGATAAGCAACTAAGCGGTGTTGACGCGTGTCCTTGGAAACAATGTGGGTCCTATTGCAGATAGAATATAGGTGACTAAAGTTTGAAAAGATCTAACGGTAGGCTTAATTTCTTATCTCCAAGATAATTGAGATCTAATTCCTAAGCCATTAAGCGATGCTGATGCATGTCAAGGTGATGATGTGTAGTCCACTAAAGGTCAAGCTGGCCACAGGGTAAAGTTTGTAGAAGTTTGAAAAGAGCTGACAGCTCACTTGATGATTTAAGGAAAAGTTGATCAACATCTATAGCTTAAGAGATTAAGCCATGATGCCACATGTCCTATGAGGGTCTAACTGAGGTCGTAAGAGTCCAGTACAATGTAGTTATTATGTTAAAAGCATGGTATGCCAGAAAGAATCAACGACTGACTTAATTGCTTAAAGGCAAAGTGACCAAGATCTAATGCGTAAGTGATTAAGTTTGAATGATGTGTGGCATAAAGGTGGGTCCTATATAGCACACAAGTCATGTTAATAAGGGTGCAAGTGTAAAAGGATTGGATGGTTTTCTTAATCACTTAGAGATAAAGTGAATAAAATCTAATGGAAAAGCAATTAAGCGGTGCCGACACGTGTCCTAAGTAAACAGTTGTTTCTGGGAAAATAAGAGAACCGTCAGATGAAAGGAACACTGTTTAAGATCTATGGCCTAAATTCAAAGTTATCAAATTAAGTTTCAGTGAGTCGTTAAGCCATGAGTTTGAAGTAGGAAAATTGATTGCAGAACGTGTGGCTACTCAAGTCAAATTCAATATGAATGATTGATTTGATTGAAGCCGTAAAACTAGTTAATTTGACTTGAAGTCACAATAATTCACCAAAGTCATTTGAGCAAAGAACAAAATTGCAGAGATATTTAGCTCCACGTGATAAAACTGCAGAATGGGTAAGTTTTCTCTGATTCAGCAAAGATCAGGTTCCTAGTAAGATTTGCACTTCAAAAGGCTTTCATATTTATTGTTTAAAAATCCAAATTTCATCTTAGCAAAAAGCATTAGGTTTAGAATGGCCCCTACGATTGAAATTTCTAGGGAAGTAGAGTACCAAAAGATAAATTTTAGGGAGGATCTATTGCAAAAATTGGAAGGATCCATGGGTGATGCGATCCAAATGAAGAGAATAGTTCCATCAGATCCCCATTTAAAAATAGGAGAAGGCTTGTATGATTTGGGTAGTGTTGGTTGCATTTCCTATTTTTATAGTTTTGCCTGGATCCTTGCATCCTTCTCTGAAATTCTTAGGTCTTCATGCTTAAACCCTTGCCCAAAGTGTCAAAAACCCTGCTAAAACCCTAAGGCATGATGTTAAATGGTACATTTTAAACCCTTAGCCATGTCTTCTATTCCTGCGTTACCTTTTTGAATCACTGAAGACATGTGCTCTAAGTCAGGTCGCTAAATTGTGTAACCCAGACCGAATATGCCAAATGATCTCCTGACTTCACTTTTGCCTTATGTCGCATGATCTCGTTAAAAAATTGAATATTCCTTTTGTGTCACAAGACTTGGCGATTTCTCTTTAGTCGGGTTATCGCTTGATTCTATATTATGAGCTTTCAAGGTGAACGGGACCCACTTTCAGTCGGGTGATCGCGTGAAGAAAAGGCAAGTCAATGAAATGTCTTCCGACCTTGCGCCTTTCTTCATGTCGCGTGATCGCTTGATCCACCCAGTCAAACAGTTAAGGTTTCACTTCAGTCGCGTGGTCTGGTGATAAAAAGGCGGTTAGTGGATAACAGTCACGACCATGCGACTAACAGTTTACTGTTAGGTGACTTCCTTCAGTCGGGTTATCGCTGGATCAGAAAAATAACTCAGTTGATCAGAAAGTATTACATGGACCAAATAAAAGAAGACATCTATCAGATAGCTAATGGATGTCGCTGGGTCGCTTGATATAAGAAAGGGATCAAGAGATAAGGAGACTAAGTTATGTTACTCTTCGGTCGTGAAGTCTCTTGATATTTTAAGGGTATGTCAGATTCTAAGGCGATTAAAAGACAGCCATCCGATGAACAAATGCCAAGATCTGACGGTGGTCGCTAAGTCAGATAATAAAAGTGTCTCAGGTAAAAAGTACTCCCGACTATGCGATCGAGGTATGTCGCAAAGTCGCTGGAAATAGAGAAAGGATACATTCCTAGTGAAAGGTTAAGTTAAGTCTATCACCCGACTTAGCGACTAAGGGATCGTCGTGATGTCTTAAAAAGAGAAAAAGGCATATGGCAACTTGGCGATTACTGAGAAATGATAAGTGTAATGGTTTGTCGCGTAGTCTGGAGATAAACACTGAGTTAAGATTAACCCTACGCGACTAATATTTTCACATGGTCGCGTGATCGCTAGAAGACTTGGGTTAAGCCATGGTAAGGAATCACATTGTCGCCAAGTCTGATGAGTAAACCATGATTAAGAAGATGTGCTCACGACAACGAGACTTAATGAGGTCGCAAGGTCGCCAGATAAACAGAATCCATAATGCGGCGCCAAGTGGATGAACAGGACAAAAGGAAATCAGTTGGCGGCCAATCAGATATAAGAATTTTTTATTACTGTGTACAAAAGGTAGCTGAGATGTATGATAGAGGATGAATAACAAAGTGCCATGTCAGCTGTCTTAATCGTTTGATGATGGCGCCAAATTTTTAAAGGATTTGAATTCAATTTCCTGTCAACTCGCACACTACGGCTAGGTTCTTGAACGTTTCACGGCATGTAAACTTAAATGCAGAACTTACGTCCCTGAATTTTGAGCCATGTACTCTGAATCTCATAGCCATAAACAGAGGAATCTGCATTCATTACCATTCACCGAATTCATAATCTCAGAGAAAAATTGTGTTTCAGAGCTAAAAGCATTTTCTAGGTTATTGAAGAGCGAGTAAGTTTTCTGAGTTTTCAGTAAGAAGGTGTTCATAGAATTGCTTCAGTATCTGACAGACTAAGATTCAGAAGCTTACAGACATGAGTACTGCTATGAGCATGGCGTCTACCAGTGGGGGAAGTGGAGATGAGCCACCCAAAGGAAAGCCCAGTTTCTCTAATGAATTTGTGCAGCTGCTGCCCGGGTCCACTCAAAACAGAAAAATTGATGCCAGTTTTTTTAAGGATGACTTTCAGGATATCAGGGATGCAGTTACCCCAGGAACAACAGGTTTTTCTCTATTTTCTTACTTTTATAATAATGCTGATAAGCCTATCCCTATATCAAACCCATGGATATCTGGCTTAGCTAGGTTATTGGTCCCTGATGTTTTCCTTGATGTAGACCTATTTCTTGAACTGGCCAATCACTATGATGTACTATCAAAGACCATCAAGAGAAATGATGGCACCAATTTGCTTGTGCTTAATAGAAATTCCTTTATGCAAGCATTTGGATTATTTAGTACCATGTCAACCAGGATTGACATAAAGAAACAGGAGAAAAGATACAAGCCCGGTGTTGCAGCAGGCTTAATGAAAAAGCATATGCCAAGAGAGACAAGAGATTATATTCTTCCTCAGCCTTCTCCTTACCCATATTATTACAAAGAAATGCATTTTTACATGAAGTATAATGCCTACGCTCTTTGCAGAGTATTAGGAATAGATGGGGATGCTGAGAGGATAGAGCATGGCATCCTGATGATGGTTTTAGACCTGCAGGAGATTCACTCCAGTACGAGCTATGATTATATCCAGTATATAATCGATGAAATGCATCAAGGCTTCATTGATACCCAGAAAAAATTAAAAAACCCTAAGGATAAAGTGGAGCCTAAATTCATGCACTACTCAGTATTGATGCATTTGCTCCTGTACTACAACTTCATAATCATGGAGCCTCAGAACTTGTGTCCACAAAGGATATTCCAAGGGCATCCTAATCCTATTCAGTTCTGGATTAGGGTTTGGAATTTCACCTCGAGGGATTGTGATTTTTGTGCCTTTGAGAACTGGATAGTGTATCCAGTAATAAAGAGTTTGGGAGTCAGAAAGACTAGGATTCCCATTAAGGTCATCCAATTGTTGAGACCTTGTGAATATGTTGAAAACTGGCCTGGAAATCACAATTGGGGTGATTTCTACTTAGAGGAAAATTTTACTATGCTTAGAGTATATGGGTGTGTTCATCCACCCCACATCTTACCATATCATGTACCTTTGAGAGTAGCTGCCATGGAGTTTATTTGGCAGCTAATGCTGACAGATGGTAAGCATTTTGCTCCACACAAGAAGGGGACCATAACCCCTAGACAATTCAGGATTGCTCATTTCACTATAGGAAAGAATGCCATTGATGAAGTAAGCCAGTGGTTGGACAGATTCAGAATGGGGGCAGCCCCTTACAGGTACATAGATCCAGAAGGCTTCATGGTAGAGATCAGGAAGTCGTACACTCCCACCATTCCAAACACAAATGTGCACTGTGAGTGCATAGAGGAGGATGTTACAAGAAACAACCTAGATGAGGATGACATCCATACAAAGAGGTTGAAGATCCAAGAGTTGCTTAATTTGCAACTACAAATAAAGAGAAATGGCTTGTCATTGGGAGGTTTCTTCCTTGACCTGAATTATTTTGATAGAATCAAAGCCATGATAGATAACTATTATGTGTTGTTGGATCAGTTGGATACTGTCTTGGCCAAGAAAGGTGGTCAAACCCCCGAGCACTCTGAGTCAGAATATGAGAGTGGGGATGACAGTGACTATGCAAGACCTTACTTATCTCCACCACCACAACAACAAGAACAAGAGCAAGAACAAGAGATGGCAGAAAGCTCACATGTGCAAGGAGCTGAAGAAACTCACATCATAGACCTGACTGTTGCCACACAGCCAGATGATTTGGAAG
>MU224587.1:544704-585454 GCA_018584345.1 Thuja plicata | reverse complement strand
CAGAAGGCTGGGACTTGGCTTCAGCTTTTGTTATTGATCAAATAAGAAGGCAGCCTGATCTTAAGATGGTCAGTGAGGTCCAGGCAGGGGACATGATCAAAGGATTTGGGTATAACCCAAAATCACAAGCCTTTGCTATGTGGAACTTGAGCCCCAAAGAATCTAAGCCCCAATTGGTGAACATCCAGGAAAACATGGTGGGGAACCAGATGGTGTGGTTGGTACAAAACACAGGAGATTTGGAAATCTCACAAATCATGACACACTGGGCTCAGCTCAATCAGGACAAGACAAAGCAGTTGTCTGAGAGGTATACAGCTCTGGTAGAAGAAACAAGTGCACTATCCAAAGATAGGGATATGTGCTGAATACAGCTATACAATAAGGAGAAAATGATAAAGATACTCACTACTGAATTAGAGAAAAAGCCAGAGGTGGTATATGTACTAGCATCTCAACAAATAGAGGACAAGCCTAGATCAGAAGAGGCTGTGGAACAGAAGGAAGATGAAGAAAAGGGTAATGCTATAGTATTAAAGGCATTCAGAGGCATATTACAACACAGGATTGACATCCTTAAGGAGAAGGCAGATGTTGTAATAAATACATATAATAAGTTGCCTGCTTTACATGCAGAAGTACTAAGGTATCTTCTAATCTTAAACCCCTACTTCAGAAAATGGTCTGCTAGGGTAAGTCTGTTTGAGAAATTAACTTCATTACAAAATATTAGACCAGACTTTCCTCCAATAGTTACAGAGGTAGAAGGTGAGATCAAAAGAGTTAATATTGCTCTCTCATTCTTCAAGGGAAAATTGAACCAGATAGAGGCTAAATTGAGTCTCTTTACAGCTGATTTCAATAGGTTCATCCCTGCCTTAAAAGGAGAAGATGACCAGGTAAAGCCCATAGATACCTGGAGAAATGAATTTTATACCAAGATGCCTAGTGAAGAGGCTTTTCGTTTGGGAAAGGAGGTTGATGTTGATGGTTTCAATCTGATACTTGATGAAGAATTTAAAGTAGAAACAGACATCAACAAATTCCTACTTGATGTAAAGAATATCACTGACCAGAGATGGGACAGACAGAAAGTGTAGGTACAGAGCACTCAAGACTTCAATTGGCCAACCGAGGATGAAGTAAAGGCATGGGAAGTCATTACAACACCCAAGAAAAAGAAACCTGCAGTAGAGGAAGAGATTTTGGACGATGAGTAGGGTGACACCTATTGCAACACTGTTCATGGACTCGATGGACAGTTATTCCAAAAAGAAATGCAGGTGAGCCGGCGAGAACAAGTACTAGGACTTTACAATAACTACACCAGCGGCCACCTACAAATCAGATTGTAGTCGCCTAGTCGGGAGAACCACGAAGATATCTGATTTCTACCTTTTTGACTTGGTCATCTCATCGTTTCTCTTCTCTCTCTTTCTTTCTTCTGTCTTACATCTTAGGGTTAGGGTTTTGAGACTATCCGAAGCTTGTTGTATCCTTATGGATCCCAAGGTGGTCTCAAACCTATATATATGACAATTTTGTAATAGTTAAGGGTCTTTGAAATTTTTTCTCTTTGATCTTTTAGAGGTCTTAGAACTTTTTGGAACATTTTGTAAAGAAGAGATAATACAACAGAATTCAGATATTCTGGTTCATGTGTATCTTTTGAAGCTGTGAACTTTCATGTACAAACAAGCTGGATTATATAAATGGAATATGGTGCAATTTTACTCTTTTCAACTGTTGTCTCTTTACTTTATATGCGTGCTTTTCTGTGTTAAAGTTTATAAGGTATTCATTAGCACTCTGGTTATAAGGTAATCATCTTATTGTTTGCAAGTTTCCTTCAAGGAAGGGATTAAATTTTGTGAATGATTTCGAGAAAGCATATTATTTAGTTAAGGATTTGATACAGGGGTTTGGAGGTAACAAGATAGTCTGTAAGGCAGGTTATCCTAATTGTTTGAGCTGTAAGGCAGTTCAGTGTATCTTGTTTATGTATTTTCTTTGCTTATTATTGACTCTGCAGCCCAAAGGATAGGCACTAGTTCAGAAACCTATTTGAATATCTATCTATGTTACAAATGTTCTGAGTTTTCAACTACCAAATCAATTTTAAACACTCTATTACCAAGAACACATAAACATAACTTATAAAGGACACTGTCAGCAGGACACAGTCCATATTATTGATTCCTTGAAGAGAGAATCACTTAGGTTATCCCTCCTATCAAGAAAAGGAAGAAGGATTGAAATCCTTGTCTCACTGGTTTTCTGTCATATTTAAGATTATGATTTGTATGGTCATATCTTGTGTATGATTATGCTTGATCATTTGCAAGGTATTTTATAAAGTAAGTTCAATAGAGATACATGACAAATCAGTGTCCACAATAACAAATACTGTGTTATCAGTCATCTTACAAGGTAAAACCTGCCTGAGTAGTTGTGGAACTCAAAAATGAAGAAGGATGTTGTTTAGTCCTTAGCAATTAGGCTTTTCTTGTCTCTGAACTCTGAGTCTGGATTAAGAGGTAACAAAATTCAAATAAATATTTTAAGCAGTATAGTTCATGCAAGAAAAATCCCTAATAGGTAGATGGGCCAAAGATGTTCAAACAAGTTTAAATGGTCTAACTTTGTTTAGAACTGCATATAGACAAAGAAATGCTCCTACCCTAGATTGTAACATATGGGACTTGGATGTAGGAAAGCTTATAGTACCTGGGGTATTCATGGATATAGATTTGTTTACTTTGATTGCTAACAATTATGACAAAGTATCTAGGGTTGTTAGGGATACAAAGGGAAATGTGCTATTGATCGTCTCAGCTAATGAAATTACAAGAATTTTCAAGTTAAGTGATGCTTTAATACAAATGGATGATATTGAATTTGAATACTTCAAGGAAGTATACCAAACCCAGAGGGAGTATTACAGAAATAAGGCTTTGAAGGGATACTTTAACAAGATAGGGGACCTGATTGTAGTAGGTCCCAACAAACCAGAGCCATTCAAATTGGATTATTTCAATGGCAAGGCCAAGAAAATGTATGGTGCCCTATGCCAAGTTCTGGGAGAAGATGAAGAAGTAACAAGGACTATCCATATAATGCTCATAGTGGTTCAGATTCTACATCCCCACCTATCAGTAGTTTTTGACTTTGCATCTTACATTGCCTAAAAAATGCATGAAGGTTTGGCAAGAATCCAAGATAGCAACATACTTAAGCCAATGGGATGGTATTCCCTTATGATGCACATGTTCTTGTTCATGGGATAGAAAAGAAGCTATTTATGTTTACTTTGATAGGGTGTTTGCCACTAGGCTTAGGTCATTGTTGTGCAATCAAAATGCCAGGATCCACACTAATACGATGAGGTTTTTGAGACCTATGGAGTTTGCCCCATAATTGAAGATTTCCCAAAATTGGGGAGATTTTATTTTATACCCTATTTCTACAGTAATAAGTGTTTGTGGATTTAGGGGAACCCCCAATGTGCTGGCCTATAGAGTCCCTCTAAAGATTGGAATAGCAGAGATTATAAGACAATTGGGTGGATTATAGGAAGAATCCTTGATAGGAAAAATGAAGGGAAGTATTTTCCCTACCCTCACCAGAGCACATCATTTCATCATAATAAAGGGTGGGTGGACATAGTTTGATAAGTATTTTGAACCTTATCACTTAGGAACATTTGTATCCAGGTGTGTAGATAATGAGGATTTTATAATGGGTATGTTCAGAAAAAGAACCAAGTCCTTAACATTAGAGCACCAGTTTAATTACCCTAAGGATATTATCAGAAATGTTTTTGACCTAGGTGACTAGGAGATCAGGAAGGAAAAATGGATGGTGTACAAGAAGTCATTGGACTTTGTACACAATTTTGATAATTCTTATGATCCTCTGAAGGAGTTTTTCCCATGGGATTATAAGATTGAATCCCTGATGACTTTATTCGAGGGAATCATGCAGAACCTCAATGAGAAGAGATAGAGGATAATGGAAGCTGAGCTAGAAAAGGCTCATGCTATTTTGAGGAAACTTCCACAAGGAAGAGTAGTCCCACCAGGAAATTATGTCATGTACAAGAGGAGAGTGTACACTACTATCATAGTTCCCAAGAAGTGCCCTCTCCCAAGAGACAAAAGGTGGAGGGAAAAGAGCAAGAGAGCGAGTTTTACTCTCCCTCCCAGTACCCTATGCATTTTGATGACCAAGCCATTGCTGAGCAATTGGTTCAAGTGAGGAACACTAGTGAAGTTTTTGTTACTGCCCAAGAATTACAAGAAGGGATACCAGAGGCACCTACGCATACAACTGCTGACCTCATAGTGACAAAATTCACAGGTAAAGAACTAGATCCTGTGACTAAGAAGGCCAGTGAGGAGTTCCTGTAAGATGACAAATTTGTTAGGACTAGGGCCTTCATTCAGTTTCTATGGAGAATTCACATTGATGAGCTCCATAATAAATGCCAAAAGTTGCAAGAAGCTCAGTCAAATCATACTAAAGATGATATAGAAAAGGATGTCAAGAAGGAGCTAGTGTCTAGATTTGATAGAATCAACCTTGAAGAGGGTAGAGAATTGATCAAGAAATAGGGAGTCCTCATCCTACCTCAGTGGGAATTAGTTGATGTGGTAGTCTTTGATGCTATCATAAAGGAGGAAAAACCATTGAGCACTACTGGGATATCAATTGGTGCCTAGTTTAGTGAAAATCATTTAGCCCTAGCAATCTGGGTCTTGAAGAAGAAATACATAAGAAGAGTGAAAGAAGATGATAAAAGTGAGGATGCAAGAAGCCTCATTGTTAAGAGAGTTTCTGATGCCTCAGGTACTAAGGCAGCTAACCTTGTCCTTCAAATAGCTAATCTAAGCCTGAGGGTGGCTGGAAAGGAGAAAGAAGCTTATGATAGCCTAAATTAGAAATATGAATTTGTTTTGAAAGAATACAATGATGAAAGGGTTAAATCCCTACAAAAGGATAATAGAATAATAGTTTTGGAGGGGAGGTAGACAATTTAAATAATGCCCCAGATGATGACTACTCAGGAGCCTCACAAACCCTCGTCATCTAGCCCATTTGTGACTTAACCCCCATCCCTTGCACTATTAGGTCCTACTACCCAAGAGATTATTGATGCTAAGAGAGCAGAGCTAGAAGCTGAAAAGAACAGACTGATTATTGAAAGATCAAGGTTGAAGGAAGAAGGCAAGAGGGATCTTGAGGACTCCCCTACATATAAAGAAGCTGAGGAATTGGTGAAGTAGAGGTGTTTTTATAAAATATATTCTAACCTCAAGAGGTTTTCTAGTGAAGCCAATCTTGCCAACTTTTATTTGATGGGAAAGAAGATTGTCAGCATAAAAAGAAAGCATGATGAAGATAAAGAGCATTGGGGCTTGATAATTGATAATTGGAAAGGGAAGAAATCCCATGTAAAATCTTTCTATTCTACCTCAAAGGGGAAAAATAATATTGATATCATCTTGACAAAGACCTACAAATGCCTTAAACTGATGGCTGACCTGGATATAAAGAAAAATATGGTCATCAAAAGGATAGAGACCTTAAGAGGTGAATTCTCCAGAGATAGGTATGACATGTTTCCCAATATGCTCAAAAAGGATGGAAACATAAAGAATGAAGCCCTGTGGATAAGGCAATTGAATGAAACACTAACCAATAGGACAAATAG
Organism: Thuja plicata; assembly: GCA_018584345.1. NCBI lineage: Eukaryota > Viridiplantae > Streptophyta > Pinopsida > Cupressales > Cupressaceae > Thuja > Thuja plicata. The sequence continues at coordinate 579,741 of MU224587.1, read as the reverse complement.
TATTATTACATTGGAAAACACAGGTTTGTTTGTGTTAACTATTGACATTCTCAACAAGGCCAGGACATTTTTTGAATCTTGGGAATCAGAGATTGAAAAGGCTAGTGTTGATTGGGAGGAGTTCAACAACCAAAAAGATAAGGTTCTCAACTTCATTTGGCCAGATGATGAGGTGTTTACCACATGGATTATCAAGTATGGTATGGTCACTCTAATAACAGAAAGTAGTAGTATAGGAGTGACAGTGAGCATCAGTGATGCCTAGCTGTCTGAATAAAGACAAGTACAAGTTTTTGCATCAATGAAGATAAAAAATTCTAGATGATAAGGACCTAACAACCTCAAGGTAGTTGTTAGCATTTAGGCGGTCATGAGACAAAGGACTATATAACTTGTAACAAAGAACTATTATTCTCTCCGCCTAATTTTTGTCTCATCTGTGAAGTGTAAATTTTGTCCTATAGCCTAGTCATCCGAAGCTTGTTGCATCCTTATTTTCCAAAAGGATTCCAAGATGAATAGGGATATCTATACATAGCAAGTTGTAATATTTTGAAGAGGATGGTAAACTAAAAACTGCAAAGCAGGATTTTCAAATGAGGTCTAGTTTTTCAAGTCTACAGTTAGTCTAAATGTATTGAAATCATAAAGTTATTAATAAAAATACAATGGAATTTATAGTCTCAAATTGTTGATGTCTTCTTGCGGGTAAAAGCACAATAATTTGTCACCCTTTTACAAAGGAAAAGGTTAACAACACCAAAAATGTAAAACTTCAAGGGCATAAAAGTCACATTTCTGTTGAGAATTTGAAGATGATGTAAACTGAAGAAATGTGTGAAATAGGATGAATTATAAGCCTATAATTTTTTTTTAAAAAATTAAACCAAAATTAATAATTTTTTTGAATTTTTTAGGTGTATTTTTCATTTCCTAAAAAATACTATAAATCAAGGAGTTTACTTCCCGCCAAATCATTATAAGTAAAACATTGGCTTTTCCTGTAGTTTTGGATTATGTTTTAGATGACATGTATAGCTAGTATAGAAAAGAAGAAAGAAGTGTTTCCCATCTATATTTTTCCCGTTATAATTTTTCAAAGTCGAACTTACCTGAAATCAATAGTTTTTGTCTCCCGCAACTTTCTCCCTGTTGAAACTATACCAAAAACCAAATAAATTACATATTATTGAAGAGGAATATCTTGTCTAGTATTTTCTATGATTTTAATTTTTTTTTCAATTGATTTATCATTTTTTTATATTTTCTGAATCAACGACTACTTGACTATTAAAATACCTACTTTCAATATTTTTTAATTAAAATAGACTATGTCTGATTAAAATACTATAAAATCTATTTGAGGATATTCTTGACTCTGATCTCTACAAAAGGGTATTTTTGTATTTTTAAAAAATTATATTTAAAAAGACTAGGAGTTATTGAAACGTCACTTTTTCTGAAATATTTTTATTTCTATGGTAATTGGACTCAAAGTGGTATAAAACATACATTTAATAGACATTTCCAATTTAAAAAGTGAAATAAATTATCTAACTTAGCTAGAATGAATCTAGCTAGACTATAAGTTTGACCAAAATTAATTTTTAGTTAGAAATACTAAAATTTAGCTGTGCTGATAAGTTAGCCTAAAAGGTGACAGATTATTGTGCTTTTACCCTTGCATTTTATTCAAATTTTGTATATTTTATATGTAAGGCATGTTAAATGTATCAGTTGCAAGGTAACTATGTTCCTATTTGTAAGTAGCTATCAAGGATGGTTTAAATCTTACAGATAGTTCCAGGGGTTAGGGTTTATGCAAGAATTTGATATAGGGATATGAGAGTGAGAGGATAATTTGTAAGGCATATTATCAGAGATCTTGTTGTATTTAGATTAATTATCTTTGATGAATGTATGTTTTCATAGTGACTCTATGGCCCAATGGATTAGGCACTGGTCAAGTTCTGAGTAGTAGTACTATCATCAATCAATAAAACATTGAGAATATTTACTTTCTGTTATCAAAGTATGTGTATGTCTAGCTAATTGTATTGAGAAGTACAATTCATTTTAATGATTCCTTAGAAAGAGAATCAATAGGTTAACCTTCCTAGTTCCAAGAACTTAAAAATAAGAAGGATCATGAATCCTTGATCCACTACTAGATTCTAAGTCACTTACTAAATCTGAATATAGGTACACCCACCTGAGTTTGTGGAGCTCAAAGTGAAGAAGGATTTTATCCTTGTTAATTAGCCTTGTTCATGTATGAATCTGAATTGGGAATTGAGAGTCAGGCATATTTTTCTATTTTAATCGATTCTACAAGAAAATTTTCTAACAAATTGGCGACTCTACTGGGGATAGAGATTACAAAATCTTGTTGAAACGTTCAGAATATCTCTAGTTTTAAAAGTTAAATATCATAATACCTCTGATTGTGTCTGTCCGTCCGAGTCACACTAACAAATTGGTGACTTTGCTAGGGATTATTTTTATGTTCTAGATTCATGTTCATGAAATAATTAGTCCTTTCCATATTAAGAATAAGTCTGATGTTCCTCACAATCATTAAAGTAAGTTTATTTTGCTTGTCTTTCGTGATACACTGTTTGAAGGTATTGGTCCTGAAAATGATACAGATCCTATCCCAAATGGAGTAACTGGTAATTTTAAAGCCTCTAATCTAATCCCTTGTTTTTTTTCACAAGGAAATCCAGTGGGTGGAAAAGATTTGTAGTAATATAGGCAGTGAAGAATCATTTTATTAAGGTTACCATGTGAGGAATTATCAAGAAACTTTGTTTTCAAGTTTTATTTGGACTTATTGTTATAAAAGGAAACCTGAGCTAGATCAAGATAGTTAATCTTTATATATATTTATCCTCTAAAAATATGTGGTGACTCTAACCTTTGTGTAATCTAGTGTTGTACATTAAACATTTTGAAAATATTTATCTGTTTTGAAGGATGAGTCGACAAAGGAATACTAGATCATACTTCAGAGAAAATCCTAAAATGGATGTTGGAGAGGAGCTCCATACACCTCAAAGGAAACAATGGTCCAAGAGAAGTACCTCCAAGAATGATTCCAAACATACCTCTAAGGGAAGGATGGAGACTCTCATTCCTATAAGAAAATCATCTTCATCTGAAGATGCGGGACCCATGGGGCCAATTGATGCTTACAGAGCTAATGCCAATTTTGATCCCTTCAGGGATGGAGAAAATACTGATATAGGTTTCTTTCCCACAAAATAAAATCTTGCTCCACCAGAAGAGACCTTTGCTATTGAAACAAGTTCATATGAGTCTAATAAATTGCAAGATGAAATTATGGCTTTAAGAAGAAAAAAGAAAGAACAAGAAAAGGAAATAGTTGAAGCAGAAAAGAAACGTGGACAAAAAATATATGACTTACTAGTGGAAAGAGAAGAGCTCTTAGCTAAGACTAGAAAAAAATCCCCAAGTTCATGAGAAATAACGTGGTTACTTGTGAAGAGCATCTAAAATATTTTAGTGATAAGATAACTGACTTTGAGATTGAAAATGAAGATGTTATTATGAAGCTTTTTGTTCAGTCATTGACAGAAGATGCTAGGGATTGGTTCAGAAATTTGTCTAATGATAGTATTGCCTCTTGGGATGAATTTGTAAAGTCTTTTAGGGAACAGTATAGAGAGAATGTTAATTCTAGATACATGTTAAATGAATTCAATAATATTAAGAAGTTCCCAAATGAGAGTATGGCTGATTTTAATAGTAGATTTCAAAAGGCCATGAACAAACTATTCCAAGTCTTAAGATTAGATGAGGAAGTATGTCTTACCACTTATATTAATGTTGCTGATGGAAAAATTTATTATCTACTCAGAGATAAGAACTCAACTACCTTGAGGGATGCTTATAAAATAGCCATTGACATTGAGAGTAATAGGAGAGCATGAGGGAAATTGGCGAAGAGGGAAGACAATAAAATGTGGAAAGAGAAGGGACCAGTCAATAAAAATGTCAAAAAAGATGATACAGTAGATAAAATGGTGAGTGCAGTAAAAGACCTTGCTACCAAAATGGATTAAAATGATAGAGGAGGATACCATGATAATAAATACACTAACCAAAGATTTGACAAATAGCCTAACCTGAGAGATTACCCTTACAAGACAAATTGGAATAATGGCAAACCAATCCCTGATGGACAAGATAACCCAAAGGCCAAGGAAACCCCAGATCCCCTAAAAAGGAATAGTGCCAACTATGTTGAGAATAGTCCCTGGTGTGATGCTTGGAATATGCCACACTCTTCCTATCAATGTGTAGTATCCCAAGCCATGTTTGATCAAATAGAAGAGAGAGAACAAGAAGGCTCTGCTATTAATATGTTTACAGTGAAGAAACCATACCCATGGTTCTCTAATACTATATCATTTTCTGATAGTTTGTCTACAAAGGATAAGTCTTGTTCTGAATATCAATTACAAAATCCACCCTATCAAAATGATTAGGATGAAAATTTTTCACATGCAACTATAAATACAGTGGGGAATGATAACTCACAATCTCATTTTAGAATTCCTACTGATGAAGAAAAGAGGTCCTTGACTGTTGCAGCAGTTAACCTAGAAAGAAATGCATATTATCTGAGAAATAGAATAGTGCAGCCAGTTCAAGGCAAGACTACTCTGTCTATGTCAAAAAGGAGTCACTTAAAGTTATTGAGGATTCCCATGTTAAGGAAAATAAGGGTGAGAAGCATGAAAAACAAGCAGGGTTTTATTCTAATCATGTTGGAAATGAAGAGGAACTAGTACCTAATGAGAAATCCAAGAAAGTGAAAAGGATGAGTGATATGTACTCTAAATTACCCCTTTTTGACATGAAACACGGTCTGACCCAAATGAAAGCCTCAGTCCCACTCATGGAAATGTTGAAAATAAAAGAGAACAAAGAGGCTTCTCTAGCACTTTTAAAAGGGATAGATGATGTATTTGTTTCAAACCAAGAGGAAATACCATTGATACCAAATGATACTAGAAAAGGCAGTCCACTAGTGAAAGGAAAAGAAAAAATTAAGGAATTTTCTAATCTGTATTGGAAATATAATCACCCAAGTACCATTATCTGTTGACCCATTCTATGTCACCTTAATGGTTAATAGTTTCTTGGTAAAAAACTGCATGATTAATTCTAGAGCTGCAACAAATGTGATGAAGGAATTGAGCCTCCAGGTCACTACATCTATTGGAAGTTGTTATGCTATGGACAACAGGGAAGTTCCTATGATAGGAACATTGAAAGAAATTGAGTTGAAAATTTCTTCTTTCCCTGAAGCAACTTACAGAATGGATATCTAGTGGTAGTAGACACTAAACCATATTATGGCATGCTTCTGTCAAGGTAATGGGCAGCAGTAGTAGGTGGAAAAATCCAGTTATATTTGTCCTATGCAACTATCCCTGTGAATGGACATGAGGTCAAGTTATACAGGGAACCCTGATCATCTGTCATGGTGGAGGTGGTTCCACTTGACCAATTGAATTATTGTGTGAATGTTGATATAGAAAATTTTATTGTTGAAGAAGTTAAGCCACAATTAAAGAACACTGACCCAATTGTGGATGAATTTTTGATGCAACAAAATGGGCTATGGAAAATATACTTTGATGGAGGATGCAAAAAGGAAGGATCTAGAGCAGGATTTTTGTTTATTTCCCCATTAGGTATCACATTCAAATACTCTTTCCTACTAACTTTCCAATGCATAAACAATACTGCCGAGTATGAAGCCTTGATCTTGGGAATGGATATTGCTATCAAGCATGGTATTAAGTGTTTAAAAGTTCATGGAGATTCCCAATTAATTATATCTCAAATTAGGGAGCATTATGCTGCTAAAGATGATAGACTAAAATTGTACAAGTATGTTGTCTGTGATAGGATAGAATTATTTGATGCTTTCAATATCTTATTGGTAGAGAGATCTAATAACATAATGGAAGATTTCTTGGTAAATGTTGCCCTAAAAAATAATGATGCTACTCTTACTGGTATGTCTATGATTGAAATTAAAAGTAGGCCTCCAGCTCCTAACAATATTCATAATCATCATGTATTTGAGGAGGATGATGATATCCTTAGGTTTATCCAGTGTGTGGATCAATATGATGGTCAGAAGATTGATTGTGATTCTCTAATATCAGTTGTGGACAATAAGGATTATATCTTTGAACAAGAATTCATCCAATTTGATACTAATCACATTCCCAAAGGGTTGGTTGAATTTGAAGGCATGTTTGACATACATGACAATTATATGACTCAGAAGTCCAATGCCAAAGTGGGAGAGTTAGAGGAAGTTAATTTGGGATCTAAAACATCTCCCCAATTAGTTTGCACTGGTAAAAAATTGGACAACAATGTGAGATATAATTTGATAAAATTGCTAAAGAAATATAAACATGTATTTGTATGGTTATATGAGGATTTGAAATCCTATAGAAAAGAATTATTTCAGCATGATATCCCTTTGAAAGAAAGTATTAAACCATTCAGACAAAAAAAAAAACCCATTAATCCCTTACTGGCAACCAAAATGTAGGCAAAATTGATGAAACTAAGAGATGCAGGTATAATTAAGCCAATAAGACATTCATCATGGGTCTCTAACTTAGTCCTAGTAAGAAAGGAAAATGGGGACATAAGATTGTGTGTTGATTTCAGAAATTTGAATGTAGCCTCATTGAAGGATAACTATGGACTACCTAACATGGAGACTATGTTGCATAAAGTCATTGGGTTTGATTTGTTGTCTATGATGGATTGATTCTCAGGGTACAATGAAGTGCTGGTTAAAGAATCAAAGCAATTCAAAACAACATTTACTACCCCTTGGGGCACTTATGTATATGCTTGTATGCCATTTGGGTTGAAAAATGCTAGTGCAACTTTTCAAAGGGCCATGGATGTAGCTTTCAAAGACCTTATATATGTTCTGATGGTATTGTACCAAGATGATTTGACAGCTTTCTCAAAAAGAGCAGAGGATCATTGCAGTCACTTGGAAAAGGTGATGATAAAAGCACTGGAATATGGAGTGTCTTTAAACCCAAAAAAGTGTCACTTTGTTGTTACTGAGGGGAAAATTTTGGGACACATAGTATCAAAGGAGGGAGTAAGGATAGATCCTGAAAGGGTTGAAGCCATCCAAAAGGTACTTTCTCCCAAGAACTTAAAAGGTATACAATCATTTCTAGGGCATATTAATTTTTTTAGGAGATTTATTGCCAACTTTGCAGAACTAGTTAAACCTATTGTCAAACTGTTGAAGAAAAATGTGAAGTTTGAATGGGACCAAGGGGCACAGTCATCTTTTGAAAAAATAAAAAAAAGGCTATTCAAGAAGCACCAGTCCTTGTATCCCCTGATTACACCAAGCCCTTTCCCTTGTTTACATCTGCTTCCTTCCACACTATTGCAGCAGTCCTCTTGCAAAAGGATGGTGAAGGATTTGAACATCCCATTACATTTTCTAGCAAGTCATTGCAGTCAATTGAGTTAAAATATTAGTTGATGGAGAAACAAGCCTATGCTCTAGCAAAGGAAGTCAAGGTTTTCAGGCCCTACCTAGTATGTGCAAAGGTAAATTCTTATGTTCCTGATGTTTCTATCAAGGACATCTTTGTTCAGAATGAATTAAAAGGAAAAAGATGTAGATAAAGAAAATTCAAGAGTTTGATCTAGACATCCATATCACTAAATTGGTGAGAGGAATAGGTTTGGAAAAGGTGATGACAGAAGAAAATTTGGATTTGGTCCAAGTTAATAGTGTTGATACAAATGAGAATTGCTTGACAAGTATTGAAATGCAACCCTGGTATGCCAATATTGTATATTTTATAAAAAATGCTAGATGTCCAGATAACTTGAATGACAACCAAAGGAGGAGTTTGAGATTACAATCTTAGAAATATGTTTTGTTGCATGGTGATTTGTTTTGGAAAAAGAGAGATGGGATCCTATTATTATGTCTTGAAAAAGGTCAATCAGAGAAGGTAATGAAGGAAATGCATGTTGGAATGTGTGGAGGGCACTATTCTGCTAGATCAACAACTCATAAAATTTTGAGAGCTGGATACTATTGGCCTTGTTTGTTTCAAGATGCTTACACTTTTGTTAGAAAATGTGAGCCATGCCAAAGATTCTCAAGTAAGATGAAGTATTTAGGAGCATTATTTTTAAACCTTGTAGTAGAAGAGGCTCCCTTTGCTATGTGGGGAATGGACTTCATAGGAGAGTTTGCTGAGAAATCAAGTGGGGGGCATAGTTGGATTTTGCTAGTAACTGATTATTTTACAAAATGGGTAGAGGCAATCCCAACTAAGACGGTAACAAGAACTGTGGTTATTGAATTCCTGATGGATAATGTGATTACAAGATTTGGTTTTCCCCTCAAGTTGGTAATGGATAATGCCATGTGCTTCAGGTCTAAACAATTTACTGACTTTTGCTCTGATATGGGAATTGTTAACTCTTATTCATCCCCATACCACCCTCAAGCCAATGGTTAGGCAGAGTCCAACAATAAGAGCATCCTACAAATTTTTAAAAAGACATTAGAATGCAATATAAGAGCTTGGCATGTAAAATTGAAGCTTTCTCTTTGGGCTGATAGAATCACTGTCAAGAAGGCCACTGGAAAATCTCCCTTTGAGTTGGTTTATGGTGTTCAGTCAAGAATGCCTGTCAACAATTTTCTCCCAATTTATAATTTTATCCAAGATGAAGAGATGGAAGTTTCTGAACCTATGGAAGTTTCTGAACCTATGGGAGAAAGGCAGAGAGAAAATATCAAATTGCAACAAAATATGAAATATCTTTTTGACAAAAGGGCAAATGAGAGAAATTTTTAACCTGGTGATTTTGTATTGCAATGGAATACCAGGGCTGAAGACAAAGGTAAGCACAAAAAATTTGAGTCACTATGGATGGGGCCTTTTGTCATATCCTAATTTTTTGGAAAAGATTCATATTTCCTCAAGAATTTGGTTGATGAAGAATAGGAATTGCTAGTGCATGGACAATTCCTGAAAAAATTCTTCAATTAGTTTTTCTTTTCCATCCACAGTAGTATGTATTATATGTGTAGGTGTTTTTTCTTTCTATTGTGTCTTTGTTTCCTCTAGTAGGTTGGTCTGGTTTATAGTATACCTCCCTAGAGATCTATGGTTCTTGTTATAACCAGGCATTTAAACATCCTCAGAGAGAGCCACTGTTGGTTATATTTCCTGTTTTGAAATTTGCCTTGAAAATTTTGAGGTGCCCTAACATTCATCTTACTCAAGGGTTTAAAATTATGGTTAAAGAATTGTTCTCATGCTACTGTAATTCTATTCTGACCCTTGACCTAGTTGAAAATGTTGAAAAAACCCTTGTTTCATGTCTCCTAGTATAATTTTGGTCATAAAAACCCTAAGCATGTTAATATCTTCTAATTTTACATTACCTTTTTCACTTAAGTCATGTCTCGAATGGGTTCATTTTAAGCGTTCATGTTTATTAAAGTTGTCAATCCTAATACCGTGGTCTTACATTTTACCTAAGTCCAAAGTCCGCTGATGTTTTAATTTAAGTTGTTCTCTACCGAGTAGGTTTGTTTTGATCAGATGGCCCACTTAATATCTTGATCTCAAACTAGTTGAAAACTATCAGGTAAGCCATTAAGCAGTGCTAACATGTGTAAAAGGTGGGTCCAATCATCATAAAAGTTCTCAGCTAAACTGTGGGTAGGTCTTAAAAAATTGAGGGGTAGACTTAATTGCGTAAAGGCAAAGTGTGCACCATCTAATGGATAAGCGATTAAGTGGTGTTGATGCATGTCCTTGGAAACAATGTGGGTACTGTCACAGAAAACATAAAGGTGACTAAAGTTTGAAAAGATCTAATGGTAGGCTTAATTACTTATCTCCAAGATAATCGACATTTAATTCCTAAGCCATTAAGCGATGCTGATGCGTGTCAAGGAGATGACGTGTAGTCCACTAAAGGTCAAGCTGGCCGCAATGTAAAGTTTGTAGAAGTTTGAAAAGATCTGACAGCTCACTTGATGACTTAAGGAAAAGTCAATTGACATCTATCACTTAAGCGATTAAGCTATGATGCCACATGTCCTACGTGGGTTTGGCTGAGGTCGTAAGAGTCCTATACAATGTAGTTATTATGTTAAAAGCATGACATGTCAGAAAGAATCAATGACCGACTTAATTGCTTAAAGGAAAAGTGACCAAGATTTAATAGGTAAGAAATTAAGTCTGAGAGATGCATGCAATAAAGGTGGGTCCTGTATAGTGCAGAAGTCATGTTAATAAGGGTGCAAGTTTAAAATGATTGGACGGTTCACTTAATCACTTAGAGATAAAGTGAACGAAATCTAATGGACAAGTGATTAAGTGGTGCCAAAATGTGTCCTAGGTAAACAATTGTTTCCAGGAAAAGAAGAGAACCGTTAGATGAAAGGAACACTATTTAAGATCTATGACATAAATTCAAAGTTATCAAATTAAGTTTTAGTGATTCGTTAAGCTGCAACTTTGGAGCAGGAAAATTGATTGCTGAATGTGTGGCTACTCAAGTTGAATTCAATATGAATGATTGATTTGATTGAAGCTATAAAACTGGTTAATTCAACTTGAAGTCACAATAATTCACCAAAGTCATTCAAGCAAAGAAAAAAATTATAGAGATAATCAGCTCCATGCGGTAAAATTGCAGAATGGGTAAGTTTTCTTTGATTCAAAAAATTTTAGGTTCTAGTAAGATTTACAGTTCAAAAGGCTTTCAGATTTATCGTTTCAAAATCTAAATTTCATCTTAGCCAAAAGCCTTAGGTTTAGAATGGCCCCTAGGATTGAAATTTCTGGAGAAGTAGATTATCAAAAGAGAAATGTTAGGGAGGATCTGTTGCAACAATTGAAAGGATCCACAAGTGATGTGACCCAAATCAAGATAATAGTTCCATCACATCCCCATTTCAAAATAGGAGAAGGCTTATATAATTCAGGTAGATGGGCCAAAGATGTTAAAACCAGTTTAAATGGTCTAACTCTATTTAGAACTGCATATAGCCAAAGAAATTCTCCTACCCCAGATTGTAACATTTGGGACTTGGATGTAGGAAAGTTGATAGTACTTGGGGTATTCATGGATACAGATTTGTTTACTCTGATTTGCAACACTTATGACAAAGTATCCAGGATTGTCCGGGATACAAAGGGAAATGTATTGTTGACCATCTCAGCTGATGAAATTAGAAGAATTTTCAAGTTAAGTGATACTTCAATACAAATGGATAATATTGACTTTGAATACTTTAAGGAAGTATACTAGACCCAGAGGGAGTATTACAAAAATGAGGCTTTGAAGGGATACTTTAACAAGATAGGGCACCTAATTGTAGTAGGGCCCAACACACCAGAGCCATTCAAATGGGATTATTTCAATGGAAAGGCCAATAAAATGTATGGTGCCCTGTGCCAGGTTATGGGAGAATATGAAGAAGTAACAATGCCAGTCCATATAAGGCTCATGGTGGTTCAGATTCTACAGCCCCACCTATCAATAGTTTTTGAATTTGCATCTTACATTGCCCAACAAATGCATGAAGGTTTGGAAGGAATCTAGGACAACAACATACTTAAGCCAATGGCATGGTATTCCATTATGATGCACATGTTCTTGTTCAATAATGTTGATTTCTTTGAGGAAGAGATGGACTTGACTAAGTTCCAAGGTGATGAGGATTTTCCTGTTCAGATGTGGAGTGTTGATCTATCATGGGATAGAAAAGAAGCCAGTTATGTTTACTTTGATAGTATTTTTTCCACTAGGCTTAGGTCATTGTTGTGCAATCAAAATGCCAGGATCCACACTGATATGATGAGGTTTTTGAGACCTATGGAGTTTTCCCCAAAATTGAAGATTGCCCATAATTGGGGAGATTTGATTTTATACCCTGTTTCTACACTAATAAGGGTTTATGGATTCAGGGGAACCCCCAATGTGCTGGCCTACAGAGTCCCCTTGAAGATTGGAGTAGCAGAGATTATAAGACAATTGGGTGGATTACAGGAAGAAGCCCTCATAGGAAAAATGAAGGGAATTATTTTCCCTACCCTCACCAGAGCCCATCATTTCATCATAATAAAGGGTGGGTGGACATAGTTTGATAAGTATTTTTAACCTTATCACTTCGCGACATTTGTGTCCAAGTGTGCAAATAATGAGGATTTTATAATGGGTATGTTCAGAAAAAGAACCAAGTGATTAACATTGGAGCACTAGTTTAATTAGCCTAAGGATATTATCATAAATGTTTTTGACCTAGGTGAACAGGAGATCAAGAAGGAAAAATGGTTGGTGTACAAGAAGTCGTTAGACTTTGTACACAATTTTGAAAAGTCTTATGATCATTTGAAGGAGTTTTTCCCATGGGCTTATAAGATTGACTCCCTGATGACTTTATTCAAGGGAATCATGTAGACCCTTAATGAGAAGAGACAGAGGATAATGGAAGCTAAGCCAGAAAAGGCTCATGCTATTTTGAGAAAACTTCCACGAGGAAGAGTAGTCCTACCAGGAAATTATGTGGTGTACAAGAGGAGAGGGTACACTACTATCATGCCAAAAGTTGATAAACCTTCTGAGCATAAAGGAAAGAGGCCGGAAAGTACTAGTTCCCAAGAATTTCCCTCTCCCAAGAGACAAAAGGTGGAGGGAAAAGAGTAAGAGAGCAAGTTGTACTCTCCCTCCCAGTCCCCTATGCATTTTGATGACCAAGCCATTGCTAAGCAATTGGTTCAAATGAGGAACACTGACAAAGTTTTTGTTATAGCCCAGGAATTACAAGAAGGGATGCCAGAGGCACATAGGAATAAAACTTCTAACTTCACAGTGGTAGATTTCATAGGTAAAGAACTAGATCCTATGACTAAGCAGGCCAATGAGGAGTTCCTGTCATATGACAACTTTGTCAGGACTAGGGCCTTCATTGAGTTTCTATGGAGAATTCACATTGATGAGTTCAATAATAAATGCCAAAAGTTGTAGGAATCTTAGCCAAATCATACTAAAGATGATATAGAAAAGGAGGTCAAGTAGGAGATAGTGTCTAGATTTGACAGAATCACCCTTGAAGAGGGTAGAGAATTGATCAAGAAATAGGGAGTCCTCATCCTACCTCAGTGGGACTTAGTTGATGCAGTAGTCTTTGATGCTATCAGAAAGGAGGAAAAACTATTGAGCACTGTTGGGACATCAATTGGTTCCCAGTTTAGTGAAAATCATGCAGCCCTAGCAATTTGGGCCTTGAAGAAGAAAGACAGAAGAAGAGTGAAAGAAGATGATAAAAGTGAGGATGCAGGAAGCCTCATTGTTAAGAGAGTTTCTGATACCTTAGGTACTGAGGTAGATCACCTTGTCCTTCAAACAACTAATATGAGCCTGAGGGTGGCTGAAAAAGAGAAAGAGGTTTATGATAGCCTAAATCAGAAATATGAATTTGTTTTGAAAGCATACAATGATGAAAGGGTTAAATACCTACAAAAGGATAATAGAATAGCAGTTTTGGAGGGGAGGCAGATAATTCAAATAATGCCCTAGGTGATGATTTCTAAGGATCCTCACAAAACCTCATCATCCATCACATTTGTGAATTACCCCCCATCCCCTACACCATTAAGTCCTACTACCCAAGAGTTTATTGATGCTAAGAGAGAAGAGCTAGAAGCTGAAAAGAACAGGCTGATTACTAAAAGATCAAGGTTGGAGAACGAAGCCAAGAGGGATCTTGAGGACTCCCTTTCATATAAAGAAGCTGAGGAATTGGTGAAGAAGAGGTGTTCTGATAAAATATATTCTAACCTCAAGAGGTGTGCTGGTGAAGCCAATATTTACAACCTTTATTTGATGGGAAAGAAGATTTTCAGCATAATAAGTAAGCATGATGAAGATAAAGAGCATTGGGGCTTGATAATTGATAATTGGAAAGGGAAGAAAGCCCATGTAAAATATTTCTATTCTACCTCAATGGAGAAAAATAATATTGATATCATCTTGACAAGGACCTAAAGATGCGTTAAATTGATGGTTGACCTGGATATGAAGAAAAATGTGGTCATCAAAAGGATAGAGACCTTAAGAGGTGAATTCTCCAAAGATAGGTATGACATGTTTCCCAATATGTTCAAAAAGGATGGAAACATAAATATTGAAGCCCTATGGATAAGGAAATTGAATGAAACACTAACCAACAGGACAAATAGTATTATTACATTGGAAAACACAGGTTTGTTTGTGTTAACTATTGACATTCTCAACAAGGCTAGGGAATTTTTTGAATCTTGGGAATCAGAGATTGAAAAGGCCAGTGTTGATTGGGAGGAGTTAAACAGCCGAAAAGATGATGTTCTCAACTTTAGTTGGTTAGATGATTAGGTGTTTACCACCTGGATTAGCAAGTGCGGTATGGTCACTCCAATAATAGAAAGTAGTAGTATAGGAGTGACAGCGAGCACTAGTGATGCCTAGTTGTCTAAACAAAGGCAAGTACAAGTTTTTACATCAATGAAGATAACAAATCCCAGATGATAAGGACCTAACAACCTAAAGGAAGTTGCAAGCATTCAGGCGGTCATGAGACAAAGGAATATATAACTTGTAACAAAGAACTGTTATTCTCTCTGCCTGATTTTTGTCTCATCTATGAAGTGTAAATTTTGTCCTATAGGCTAGTGATCTGAAGCTTGTTGCATCCTTATTTTCCAAAAGGATTCCAAGATGACTAGGGCTATCTATAAATAGAAATTTGTAATATTTTGAAGAGGATGGTAAAATAAAAATTGCAAAGCAGGCTTTTAAAATGAGGTATAGTTTTTCAAGTCTACAGTCAGTCTGAATATATTAAAATTAGAAAGTTATTAATAAAAATACAATGGAATTTCCAGTCTCAAATTGTTGATGTCTTCTTGCATTTTATTTAGATCTTGTATGTTTTATATGTAAGGCATGTTAAATGTATTAGTTGCAAGGTAACTGTGTTGCTATTTGTAAGTAGCTATCAAGGATGGTTTAAATCTTACAGATAGTTCCAGGGGGTTAGAGTTTATGCAAGAATTTGATACAGGGAGATGAGAGTGAGGATAATTTGTAAGGCATATTATCTGAGCTATTGTTGTATTTAGCTTAATTTTCTTTGATGAATTTATGTTTTCATAGTGACTCTATGGCCCAAAGGATTAGGCACTAGTCAAGTTTTGAATAGCAGTATTATCATCAATCAATCAAACATTGAGAATCTTTACTTTCAATTATCAAACTATGTGGATGTCTAGCTAATTCTATTGAAAAGTACAATTCATTTTAATGATTCCTTAGAAAGAGAATCAATAGGTTAACCTTCCTAGTTCCAAGAACTTAAAAAAGAAGAAGGATCATGAATCCTTGATCCACTGCTAGATACCAAGTCACTTACTGAATCTAAATATAGGTACACCCACCTGAGTTTGTGGAGCTCAAAGCGAAGAAGGATTTTATCCTTGTTAATTAGCCTCGTTCATGTATGAATCTAAATTGGGAATTGAGAGTCAAGAAATTATTTCTATTTTAATTAATTCTACAAGAAAAAGTGCTAACATACCCGATGATCAGAAGCATAGTGTTGCCTGACGAGCAAAGCCACAGTGATGCCTGACGAGAAAAGTTAGAAGGTTGCCCGTAGAGTTAAATTCCAATGATGTCGGACACATGGAGATCACAAAGTTAACTAGAGTCTCACTGATGGAACTATCAGTTGTCATCGACAACTAACTGTAGTGGTGACCGACGAAACAGAAAGTTCTAAAAATGACAAAACATCTAGTTGGCAAAGATAAAGATAGACTTAACTGGTTGTTTACTTTGATTTATTCCACCAGAGATAAGTGATTAATTTAAAGATGATTTGTATAGTTTGAAAGAAGATATCTATGAGACAAATCAGGAGTTATTCTTTAAATCTAATTGGTTGGATTGTTTTTTACGCCAAGAATCAAGAAACAATGAATATCATGTCTATATAAGAGACAAGCTTAATTCATTTACGAATGGGATTAAGGGGAGTGAATAGAAAGAGTATGCTGAAGAGAAACTAATGAAGAACAACTTCATGCAGTCTTGATCAAACAAGCTAAAGAAGAGCTAAGGAGTTCTGTAGACACTGACAAACAGTGAGCACAACATCACAGAGAAGAAAGTATGGAGCACAAAGGAGTGAATTGATACATTGATCAGAGAGGTAATGTACTTAAATAGATCTAAAAATCTGCAATTCAAAGTTGCAATATGAATAGGTCATAGTGTTTCAGTTTAACCATTGAAGCATCAAGTCTCTTAACCAAGAAGGACTTAACAGTCTTCTATATATTGAGGTACATCCCAAGGAGTGCCAAAAATGTTGATTCATGAAAGTAGCATTGGACTTTCCTGATACCTATTAACAGTCTAAGAAGGAGGCTGATTCAAGGATGATAGCAATAAATGACTGATACTAAGTGACAACCTCTATGTATAAAATCCTCTAACAAGTTCGCACTTAACAGTGTGCTTGTAACCTTTAACAACGTTGGCTCCTAACATGGCTCACTTCAGAAGAGTGAAAATTTGGGGTACTAGTCACAGTGGTTTTTCCCGTAACAGGGTTTCCATGTTAAAAATTCATGTATTATGTGTGTATGATTCATTTCTTTACTGTTTTGTATCTTACATAGCTAACTCTGGATTGATCAGTATACTCTGCTTATTTACTGAGTTTTGGTAAATAGTTATACTGCTTATCAACAATCAAGAAAGAAAAGGATTGACAGAGCAAACTGACAGACAATTAATCATTATTAGTATTTCATGGAATGCATCTTGTAGGGACATAATAATCTGAGGTTTATTGATTGGTGGTTAAGTTTAAAGGATAAATTTTGAAGCCACTGATTCAGCCCCCTCTCAATTATTACTAACAATTGGTATCAGAGCTTGTGTGCTTAGAAAGGAAGGTTTCAAGACCTAAGTCAAAGATCACAAGATGAATAGACAAGATGTTCCCAAGTTGAACAAAGACAACTTTGCTTCATGGAAAAGTAGGATAAGAATCCACTTATCAGGTATTGGTAATGATGTTACTAAATTCCTAGATACTAAATATGTGTTTCCCAAAGGAGTATTGACAGTAGATTAATTGAGAGAGAAGCATGAGAACAACTACATGATTATAGAGCTTTCTTCCTCACTCTTTGATGCTAAATTTGAAGATGTCAAAGATTTCAAAACTGCAAAGAAGATGTGGGATAAACTGAAGCTTGTACATGGAGGTGATACAAATGTTCTGAGAGCCAAGGTAGAAAGCCTCAAAGGAAAATTTGATGATCTCAGAATGAAAGAAGGAGAAAACATCACACAATACATCACAAGAATCAAAGAAGTAGTCAATTCTATATGAGGAGTTGGAGGTACACTTGAAGAGGAGACAGTGGTAAGTAAAAACTTAAGAACCTTACTGCATGTATATGCTATTAGAGTTTCTACCATTCAAGAAATGAGAGCAGTAGAAAATAATACAGTTACTCTTGATAGTTTAATTGATAGATTGATTTCATTTTAGATGAATAATTTTGATAATAGTGTCTTACCAAACTTAGAATTTGCATTTAAGTCTTCTATGAGAATAAACAAATCAAGTCATAGACACACATCTAGAAGAGATAGTGAAGGTGAAAGTGAAGAAGAAGATCTAGATGAAATAGAAGCACTTATGGCTAGAAGAATGTAGAGAGGCAAAGGTAAATACAAAGGCAAGTTACCACTTGTATGCTTTAATTGTAAAGAGATTGGACACTTTGCTACAAGATGTCCTAACAGAAGAAAAGATGACAGAAGTAATGACAGATCTTTTGAGAAGAAATCTGACAGAGGTGATAACAAAGATTACAGAAGTTACTGACAATAAAAAAGAAGAGATACTTGAGACTAAAAGGACAAAGGCAAGAAAGCCAACTACCTAGATGCTTGCAAAGATGAAGATACAGACACCAAATTTGATGAAGACATCGAGATGGTGTTTGTGGCTATGAAAGATGATTCAGATGAAGATGAAAGGTATGTAGAAACTGCACTCATATCTAAGGTTAGCAAGAATGACATTTGGATTATAGATAGTGTCTGCACTCACCACATGACCACTGAAAAATAATATTTTAACACTTTTGAGTATTATAATGGTGGTACAGTAAGAATGGGTAATGTTACACCTTGTCTAGTTGAAGGTAAAGGAACTATAATGTTGAATAACCTGATTAAATGTGAAAATACTTATTGCATAAAAGGATTGAATTATAATCTGTTGAGTGTTTCTCAACTGAATAATTCAGGTCATAGAATAGCATTTGAGAATAAGAAGGTAAATATCTTCAATGAATCGGGAAGATTGATTGGTACCGATGAATAAACAAAATGTAACTTATTCTATCTGAATGATACTAACACCACTTTCTTAATGACTAGAAATGAAGACATATGGTTGTGGCACAAATGATTGTGTCATGTGAATTTTGACAACATGATAAAAAGAAGAAGAAGAAGAAATGTAAGAGGCTTACATACGATGTCAAAACCTGACAACATCATATGCAAGAATTGTCAAAAAGGTAAGATGCCAAAGTCTAGTTTTAAAAGTAAAACCCATGCATCTGATGATATTCTAGAATTAATCCATACTGATTTATGTGGACCAACAAGGAAAAAGAGTTATTATGGAGATAGATATTTTATTCTCTTTGTTGATGATTACTCTAGAATGATGATAGTTATGTTTATAAAAGATAAATCTGAAGCATTCAAGATGTTTAAATGGTATAAGGCTATGATAGAGAAATAAAGTGGTAAGGATCTGAAATGTTTGAGATTAGATAGAGGAGGAGAATTTATATCAGATGAATTCACTAATTTCTTTAATGATCATGGTATAAAAAAACAAGTTTCTACACCAATGTCACCATAGCAAAATGGGATTGCTGAGAGAAGGAACAGATCCATAGTTTCTTGTGCCAGAACACTGATGATAGAGAAAGGCATCACCCAAATCTTCTAGAGGGAAACTATCAATACTATCATCTACACACTAAATAGAGTACAATTGAAGGACACAAAGAAGACACCTTATGAGCTATGGTATGGTAAAACACCCAATGTAAGTTCAAAATCTTTGGTAGTCAATGTTATATCTTAAAGGATGATAGAAATGAAAAGATTGATACCAAAAGTGATTAAGGTATCTAAAAGATTGATACCAAAAGTGATTAAGGTATCTTTCTAGGGTATTCCACCAAGAGCAAAGCTTATAAATGTCTTATCAAGGATTCTAACAAAATTGTTGAAAGTGCAAATGTAAAGATAGATGAATTTGCAGAAAAGAATGAGATGGAAATCACAAAGAACTAGAGGAATACACCAAGTTTGTATACTGTGAAGAACCCAACACTCTGCCCGATCAACAATGCTTAATTTTAGAACAACAAAATGTTGCAACTGATGGTCAGGCTGCAAATACCGATAATCAGGATAATGATCAAAATAATGTGCAAGGTGATGAAGAAAACAATGAAGGATAAAATGATGATCAAGCTGATACACAAAGAGTTGAACCTAGACTTGAAAAATATGTAAGAAGGAACCATATAGAGATCCATATCATAGGAGATAAGAAAGATGGTACAAGAATAAGAAGTGAGTCTTTAAACTCAAATTGTTTAATTTGTGAGTTTGAACTAGAATCTGTCAATGCTGCACTTGATAATGAAGAATGGATAAGTGTTATGAATGATGAGATTGAGCATATTGAGAAGAACAAGACATGGTTACTTGTGCCAAGACCAGATGACAAGAATGTCATCAGTACAAAATGGATATTTAGAAATAAGCTGAATGAGAATGGAGAAGTCACAAGAAACAAAGCAATACTAGTATGCAAGGGGTATGCACAAGAGGAAGGTATTGAATATAGAGAAACCTTTCCACCCATTGCTAGGCTAGAAGGTGTAAGAATACTACTTTATTATGCTGCATATAAAATATTTAAGGTATATCAAATGGATGTCAAGTCTAGATTCCTGAATGGAATACTTGAAGAAGAGGTGTACATTGAGCAACCAGAAGGGTTTGTAGATCCAGACAAAAGAAAAATGGTATGTAGACTTCACAAAGCCTTGTATGGATTGAAAGAAGCTCCTAGAGCCTAGTGTGAATGACTTCATTCCTATCTTATAAGTATTGGATTTGTAAGGACTAGTGAAAAGAGTAATCTTTATTTGAAGGAAGATACTGATGCTAACACTTTGATTGCTGAAATATTTGTTGATGACATCATATTTGGAGGCAATGATATGCTATGCAAATAATTTTCTAATGAGATGAGCAAAGAGTTTGAGATGTCTATGTTTGGAGAAATCAAGTTCTTTCTTGCTCTACAGATCATGCAACAATGTGAAAGTATTTTCATTACACAGTCCAAATACATTAAAGAGGTCCTGAATATATTCAAGATGGAAGATTCCAAACCAGTTGGAACATTGATGACTACTGGATGTAAGATAAAAAAGGAGGACAAGAAAACAGAGGTAAATTAGACTTTGTACAGATCAATGATTGGAAAACTCATGTATGTTGTACACACTAGACCAGATATGCACATGCAGTAGGAATTGTTGCTATATTTTCTACTAACCTGAGGGAATCACATATGACTGCTGTGAAAAGAATTTTAAGATATCTGAAGAATATGGCTTATGGTATAGAAGAGAAGGCAAATTTGAACTTAAGGTGTTTACCGACACTGATTGGGCTGGAAATCTTGATGACCGGAAGAGCACAACTGAAGGAGCATTCTTTATGGGTGACAGACTTGTCACATGGATTAGCAAAACGCAAGGATGCATCTCTCAGTCTACTATAGAAGAAAAGTATGTTGTTGCTGCTACAAATTGCTCAAATATTGCATGGATCAAACAGTTACTGGAAGATATGCATATGAAGATCTTAGAATGGGTGATTATCTATTGTGATAACACCAGTGCAATAAAAATTTCCAAGAATCCAGTCATGCATTCCAAGACTAAACACATTTCCATCAACTATCATTATTTGAGAGAACAAGTTCAAGAAAAGGAAGTGATACTTGAGTATGTGAAATCAATAGAACAATTGGCTGATATCTTCACCAAGCCACTAGCCAAGGATACATTCAAGTACATGAGAAAGAGACTAGGGGTCAAACCCTTGTCTACCAGTCAGTAAAATGACTGAAGGCTACATGAGCCTACATATTATCAAAATATCATTAATGTTTATGCAAGAAAAAAGATGAACTTCAAAGCTACATCTATATACAAATAGGTATATATCTTCACTGAGCACCAGAGCATATTATTGTAGTGCTGATGGATAAGGGAAATTCAAGGAATACATTATGAATGGAGAAAAATGATTGTTTAACATGAATGTCAGATATTTGTAAAATATTTGTTTGGCATTTTTGTCAAAGGGAGAGAAATTATCCATATTATTAGATCTTTCTAGAAAGGGAAAGAGATTATCCATTACTCCAATAGGGAGAGTTTATATCCTTATGGGGAGAAATTGTATGAAAAGATTATACAAAGGGAGAGTTACTGACAAGAGAAAAAGACATCAAAAGAGAAGAATAGTCAAGGGAGAGAAATTGACACAAGGAGAGGACACAACACATCAGGAGAAAGAGAAATACAAGAATCAAATCTAAGCTAAAATAGAGCTTACCGATGGTTAGACATTTATTGGTTATCAAAACAAAAAGATTGGTAGTTTGATAAATCTCAACTATTGTATTTCATATTGTATTAGAAATAGTATAGTATGATAATATAGTATGTTGCCATCAATGTTAAAGGGAGAGATTGATGACATGTAACTGATTGAATGTTTGACAATGCTAAGTTGAAGATAATGCAAGGCATTAAATTAGTTAATGTATTGTATTGTCATTGATGTCAACTTAATATCATTTGTATGGTAATGCACATAATGCAAAAGACTTCAGAGAATCAATGGAACAAAGGTTATGCTTTCAACAATGAATAAAATTCAAGTATTCACTTAGTGACAAACAACACCGACGGTCAGAGAAAAGAAGAACAATCATAGTGATACCCAACAATTAGAAGCATAGTGTTGCCCACCGAGCAAAGCCACAGTGATGCCCAATGATCAAAGTCAGAAGGTTGCCCGACGAGTAAAATTATAATGATGCTTGACGGACGGAGATCATGAAGCTAACTAGAGTCTCACCAATGGAACTGTTAGTTGTCATCGACAACTAACTATAGTGGTGACCGATGGAATAGAAAGTTTAGAAAATGAAAAAATATCTAGCTGGCAAAACTAAAGATAGACTTAACTAGTTGTTTACTTTGTTTTATTCGACCAGAGATAAGTGATTTATTTAAAGATGATTTTTAAAGTTGGAAAGAAGATATCTACAAGACAAATTAGGAGTTATGCTTTAAATCTAATTTGATAGATTATTTTTCATGCCAAGAATCAAGAATTAAGAATCAAGAATCAAGAATCAAGAAACAGTGAATATCATGTCTATATAAGAGACAAGCTTAATTCATTTCTGAATGAGATTAAGGGGAGTGAATAGAAATAGGATGCTGAAGAGAAACTGATGAAGAATGAATTCATACAGTCCTGATCAAACAAGCTGAAGAAGAGCTAAGGAATTCTGTAGACACCGACGAATAGTGAGAATAGCATCACAAAGAAGAAAGTATGGAGCACAAAGGAGTGAATTGATACATTGATTAGAGAGGTAATGTACTTAAATAGATCTAAAAATATGCAATTCAAAGTTGCAATATGAATAGGTCATAGTGTTTTAGTTTAACCATTGAAGCATCAAGTCTCTTAACCGAGCAAGACATAACAGTCTTCTATATATTGAGGTACATCACAAGGAGTGCCAAAAAGGTTAATTCATGAAAGTAGCATTGGACTTGCACGATACCTATTAATAGTCTAAGAAGGAGGCTGATTCAAGGATGGTAGCAATAGATGCCCGATACTAAGTGACAACCTCTATATATAAAATCCTCTAACAAGGTCACACTTAATAGTGTGTTTGTAACCTTTATCAGGGTTGGCTCTGAACAGGGCTCACTTCAAAAGAGTGAAAATTTGGGGTATCGGTCCCAGTGGTTTTTCCCTTAACAGGGTTTCCACATCAAAAATTCATGTGTTATGTGTGTATGATTCATTTCTTTACTGTTTTGTATCTTACATAGATAACTCAAGATTGATCCGTATACTCTGCTTATTTACTAAGTTTCGGTAAATAGTTATACTGCTTATCGGTAATCAAGAAAGAAAGGGATGCATAGAGAAAACCAACAGACAGTTAATCATTATTAGTATTTCATGGAATGCATCTTGTAGGGACATAATAATTTGAGGTTTATTGATTGGTGGTTAAGTTTGAAGGATAAATTTTGAAGCCACTGATTCACCCCCCCCTCTCAGTTATTACTAACAATTAGGACATATTAGGACACATTAGAGCCCATTAGTGTGTCCTACAATGATTAATGAATTAGAAGGGGTCCTAAGAGGTCCTAATGTGTCATAAGAGATCCTAATGGGTCCTAATGTGTCCTAATGGGTTGTAATGGTTCCTAAAGGATTGCAGGATCACTTAGGACCCATTATGACCCCTTATGATATATTAAAACCACATAGAACTCTAAATAGTTTCCTATGATGATTAATGCTCTCTCTCTTTCTCTCTCCCTCTCTCATGTGTCCTATCATTATTAATGTGTTCTAAGGGGTCCTAATTAGTCCTAATGTGTCCTAATGGGTCTTAAGGGGTTGTAATGGGTCCTAAGGGTTCCTAGGACCACTTAGAACCCATTAAAACCCCTTATGAGACACTAGTACACATTAGAGCCCGTTAGTGTGTCCTATGATGATTACTGTGTTTCAAGGGGTCTTAAGAGGCCCTAATGTGTCCTAAGGGGAACTCTCTCTCTCTTTCATAGGTCATATGACTATTAATGTGTTCAAAGGGGTCCTAATGAGTCCTATTGTGTCCTAATCAGTCTTAAGGGGTTGTAATGGGTCCTACGGGTTCCTAGGACCACTTAGAACCCATTAAAACCCCTTATGAGACACTTGTACATATTAGAGCCCATTAGTGTGTCCTACGATGATTATTGTGTTCTAAGGGGTGATCTTAAGAGGCCCTAATGTGTCCTAAGGGGTTGTAATGGGTCCTACGGGGACCTAGGACCACTTAGGACCCAATATGATACATTACAACCACTAAGAACCCTAAAGAGTGTCTTTAATCAAGTCAAGGGATTAATATTATAATCAATAGTCCACTGAGAATCATGTTCAAGATAATGTGCTGATTCTTGAAATTTGGCTAAGTCTAAAATTTCCTAAAAAACCTCAAAATCCAGAATCTTTATCTTAACTCCTATGAAGCTAAAACCACTCTCAAACATCTTGGTAGTACATACATAAAATGTAACTTAAGTATAAGAAAGGAAGAGCATGTAACTTATACTTAAATGTTACATTTTATGATTGGGTAGAGTGTTAGGTTCTTCGGTATAAAAATTTACCTATTGTAGTCCTCTAGCTCTTTTCTGCTTTCCTTATCATTCTTTTCTGTAAATTCATCTATTTTCACATTTGCACTTTCAATGATCTTGCTAGATGACTTGTTAAGACATTTATAAGGCTTGCTTTTGGTTGAATATCCTAGAAAGATACCTTCATCACTTTTGGAGTCAAGGTTTCCATTTCTATCATCCTTCAAAATATAACATTGACTACCAAAGATTCTAAAGTAACTTACATTGGATGTGTAACCATACCATATCTCATAGGGTGTCTTCTTTGTGTTCTTCTTCAATTGTACTATGTTCAATGTGTAGACAACAGTACTAACAGCTTCCCTCTAGAAAGTTTGAGTGATTCTTTTCTCAATCATCAATGTTCTTGCACAATCAACAATGCATCTATGTCTTGTCTCAACAATTCCATTTTTCTGTGGTGTTATTAGTGTAGAAACCTGTCTTTTAATTCCATGCTCCTTGCAATAGTTAGTGAACTCATCTAAAATAAATTCACCTCCTCTATCTGACCTTAAACATTTCAATTCCTTAGCACTTTGTTTTTCTACCATAGCCTTATACCATTTAAACATATTAAATTCTTCTGATTTATCTTTTAAGAACATATCTATCATCATTCTAGAATAATCATCTACAAAGAGAATGAAATACCTATCTCCATAGTAACTCTTTTTCATCATGGGTCTACATAGATCAGTATGGAGTAATTCTAGAATTGCATCAAATCTACATGGGCTTTACTCTTGAAACTGGACTTTGTCATCTTACTCTTTTGACAATTTTTGCACATGATATGCTCGGGTTTAGACATTCTTGGTAAGCCTCTTACTTTCCTTTTATTTCTTTTTTATCATGTTGTCAAAATTCACATGGCATAGTCTCTTATGCCACAACCATATGTCTTCATTTCTAGCCATTAAATAAGTGGTGTTAGTTTCATCAAGATAGAAAAGGTTACCTTTTGTCTGTTTACCAGTTCTTATCAACCTTCCTGATTCATTGAAGATCTTTTCCTTCTTATTCTCAAATGCTACTTGGTGACATGTATTGTTTAGCTATGAAACACTTAATAGATTATAATTCAGTCCTTTTACCTAGTAAGCATTTTCAAATTTGATTAGGTTATTCAACATTATAGTTCCTTTACCTTCAAATGGACAAGGTGTATCATTTCCCATTCTTACTGAACCACCATTATAGTATTCAAAAGTTTCAAACTTTTGTTTATCACCGGTCATGTGGTGAGTCTAGCCGCTATCTATGATCTAGACATAATTTTTACTAAATCTAGATATGAGTGCAGTCTCTACATACCTTTCTTCTTCTTCATCTGAATCATCCTTCATAGATAAAAATACCATCTCAATGTCTTCTTCAGATTCAGTGTCAGTATCATCAGCTCTATTCTCAGCTAGGTAAAAAAATTTATTTCCTTTGTCCTTGTAGTCTGAGGTATCACTTTTGTCATATTATCAGCTGCTTCGGTAATCTCTGTTATCACCTCTATCAAAATTATTTTCATATGATCTATCATTACTTCTATCATCTTTTCTTCTCTTAGGACATCTTGTAGAAAAGTGCCCAACCTCTTTACAATTAAAACATACAAGTGGTAATTTACCTTTGTATCTACCTTTGCCTCTCTGCAATCTTCTTTCCATTAGTGCTTCAATATCATCAAGATCTTGATCATCACTATCACTTTCATTACCATTTCTCATAGTGTGTTCATGACTTGATTTACTTATTTTCAAAGAATATTTGAATGCAGACTCTATAGATGGTGAGACACTATTATCAAAATTATTCATCTCAAATGAAATCAGTCTACTAATTAGACTATCTAGAGTAACTGTATTGTTTGCAATTTCTCTCATTTCTTGTATAGCAGAAACTCTAACAGCATATATAGGCATTAAGGTTCTTAAGATTTTACTTACCACTATCTCCTCTTCAAACACACCTCCAACTCCCTGGATAACATTTAATACCTCTTTGATTCCACAGCTATACTAAGTAATATTTTCTCCTTCTTTCATCCTTAGGTCATGAAACCTCCCTCTTAGGCTTTCTACCTTAGCTATTAGTATATTAGCATCTCCTCCATGTACCAGCTTCAATTTGTCCCACATTTTCTTTGTAGAGGTGCAGGTTTTGACATCTTCAAACTCAACAATAGAGAGTGAGGAAGCAAGCTCTATCATCATGCAATTATGCTCATGTTCTTCTCTTAATTTCTCAAGTGTGTGAGGTCCTATAGGAAACACATATTCAGTATCTAAGTATTGAACAATATCATTTCTAATACCTGATAGGTGGAGTCTTATTATTCTTTGTCATGATGAAAATTTATCTTTGTCCAACTTGGACACATCTTATCTATTCATCTTTTGATCTTTTTCTTGAGCTATTAAACTCCCTTTCTAAGGACACAAGCTCTGATACTAATTTTTAGAAATAACTGAGAGGGGGGGTGAATCACTGGCCTCAAAAATATTCCAATAAATCAACCCAAAAACTTAGTACCACAATATTAAGCCTCTATTTATCTCCAGTCCTATAAGATGAATGCCTTCCAATAAAATTATCAAATAACTACTGCTTGGAATTCTCTTTTAAACCTTATTCCTTTAGTTTACTGATTAGCAATCTTTCATTTACCAAAAATCTATAAATTACTTAGAGTATACCGATATATCTAGATTAGTTATGTGTAATGAGAAACACTAAAGTAATGACTCATAAACACTTTGACACATGGATTTTTAATGTCAAAACTGTGTTAAGTAAAAACCCACATGGGACCGATAACCCAAAATTTTCACTCTTCTGAAGTGAGCTCGGTGAAGGGCCAACCCTGTTAAAGGTTACAAACACATTGTTAGGTGTGACCTTATTAGAGGATTTAATAGAATAGTTTGTCACTTGATATCGGGCATCTCTATGCTACCTTCTATGACCAAACCCAGTTTAGTTTGTCAAATGGTATCTGGCATCTCATGCTATCTTCATGATCAAACTTTTTGATACTCCTTGGGATATATCTCAATTAGAAACGATCTTTCAATCCCACTCAGTTAAGAGAATTTTTGAATCAATGGTTAAACTGAAATAGTAAATGATATGTTCATACATACAACTTAGACATGTAGATTTTCAGATCTATTGTAAGCTCATTTTACCTTTCTGATCAATGTATCTTTTCAATACCTTTGCTCCACTTCTTTTTTCTTAGTGATGCTATTCTTAGTTTCTTGGTGTCTGCATAAATCTTTAGCTCTTTCCTTAGCTTGATTGATTAGGAGTGTATGAAGTTGTTCTTCATTAGTTTCTCTCCAGCATCCTCTTTTTCTATTCACTCCCCTTAATTCATAAGAAATTAAGTTGTCTCTTTATAGACATGATATCATTGTTTCTCTGTTCTTGATTTTGTTTTTTTTAGCGTGATCCACAATCTTAGCCAATCTTGATTTAAAATCATAACTCATTTTTTATCTCGTAGATATCTCTTTGATAACTGGATAAAACAACTTTAAATATTTTAATTATCTCTGGCTTTAACTTCTCGATGAGAACAATGTTAACAACTAGTTAAGTCTATCTTTATCTCTGCCAGCTAAGTATTTTGTCATATCTAAACTTTAGTTCCTTTTGGTTTTTTAACTCTTGTTAGCTTCATTCAAAACTTTAGTTCTCCTCGGGTTTCTCCATCACTATTGTTTGTCCATTGGGTTATTTGTCCTTCAGGGTTGTCTACCAGTCAGGAAATACTGTAATTCTGGTCGTTGGGTATGCTTGTGATTCTTCTCATTGGTAATGCTTATCAGTTTTCTTGCTCGGGCATCACTGTGACTTTGCTCTCAAGTTTCTCCATCCACCGGGTTCCAGTAGTCATCAATGTTTGTAGTCACTTAGTGAATGCTGATCTATTATGGATTACTAAAGGCATAATATTTATCTCTCCCATTCTCTGAATTCTTTGACATTTTGAATATAACCATTCAGATTAAATCAAGTTGACATCAATGACAATACAATCCATTAACTGATTTAATGTCTTGTATTATCTTCTGCATTTTGGTGATCAACTTAACATCTTCAAATATTCTATCAGTTGTACATGTCATCAGAGTGTGTGAACAAATTTTATCATCAACATTTCAAAAAAATCCTTGATCCATCATGAGGATGCAAGAGAACATAAGAATAATACATTTATTGTCATTAACATTATTAATGGACAATACATTATTATTATTATTACTATTATTAATAATGACCCTAACATCAATGGCCATCAATAGTAATATTCCTCTATAAAAATTCCCCTGTGATCGTATCCAACATTCCAAGTCTTGAAATGGGTAAACATTCCTCCACGCCAAAGAAACTCCCTTAAGTTGAGATGAGAAAAAATGAAATCTCACCTAGGGATTAGATGGAGATTTTCATGTCTTTCTGGCTATTTTTGATCCCCTCCATTGATTGGGAGGACCTTCATCGAGATGAATGACAAGTGCTAACTACCAAAATGAAAGAAAAGGTTACAACTACTTAGTACTCCATATATGTAAATAACCAATATATTAATGATTATTGGAATGAAGAAGATACATTTCAGAGTGGATTTTAGACTCTCGTTTTTTGTTACAAAAAGTGGAGAAGTTCTATTTTAATTTTTTTTTTAAAAAGATGTAAAAACCCAGTTCACATGCTACATAGGGGAAAGGCACCAATAGTGGTTCAGGGTCCAATAACCTCTCACTTTTTGACATAGTGACCACCCAATAATTTTTCACTTAAATAATGTAACATATACCAATAGTGGATCATTTATATACCAATAGTGGATCATTTATGTACCAGTAGTTGATCATTTTTTTCCTTTTTTTAGTTTCTTTGATTCATAGTTGGCCCATTTGTGCACAACTATTGGAGATTTGTGAACCACTACTAAAACATTTGTACACCATTAGTGGAACATTTATCCCTGTAAGTACTCGTGATTTTCAGTGAACAATTATTGGCACAATGTGGGTCATGTATCAGTCAACACTTTGAAATGACTACTTTTTTATCCTTCCACACATAACGAATCCTACAACGTGCATCATTAATACCCATAAGTCAAAATCTTAGTTTTAAGCAGTTAAGTGGTACACGGAGACAACTAAAAATAAATATCACAATTCAATAAAGTTTTCTACCTCAATTAAGCATGCAAAGTTAGCTATAACTACTATTGATGCCTTTCTCCTAGTTGTTAATTGAAGTTGAAGGATGGATTGTTCAATCTAAAATAGGTTAGTGTCTATCCAGCCATCAAATTGAAATACTACTAAGGAGAATTTTTTTATTTAAAAATAAATAAATTCTTTGTTAATAAGATGTTTGATTTCGATGGCTGAATATATACATCCCTAAAATAGTGGCTTCATGAATGAACTGTACAAGAGGGTTTGAAACACCTATTTCTCATTTTGGTGGAGGGTGCTCATGATGGGGCCTTCGGTCTCAGCCACTAGACTAGTTTTTAGATTCAAACAAGGGTGTTTGTTATAAGCCTATTGAACCTTGGGTTGTTAGTGATTAATGTACAAATATTTCCTCTATTTTTTTGCTTTAACTAAATATTCCACTAGATAAGAAATGAACGTTTGGGTAGTGTAATTATAGTAGAAAAGTTGGGTGCTTGTCTAGACTTTTATGTTAATTTTTTTGGCTCTTGGTCTAAAACAAAAAAAACAAAAAAAATTGAAATTTGAAAATTGTGTGGCTCCCCTTCTTATAGATCACTTGATATTACAAACATCATATGTATTCTTCCTCCCTTCAAGATAAAAATGGATTCTTGTCTAGAATTACATACCTACCCATGCGGACAACTTGACTAGTTAATGTGGGTATCAGTCTTGAACATATCATACTGCTGATTTTTAATATAACATTAGGGCAATGATTAGCCAGAATTGCTGGTGTAGAGCTAGCAAAGGAATTTTCTTTATACATCACTAAGGTCATAAGAAGCCTTTTGTTTATGGTTTATATCATAGTAGCAAATATTTTGATGTTTTTTTTATTGCAGTTATGTTCTACCATATAATTTTTAAAACTAAGGGATTTTTGTTAATTACATCAATAAGTGTCTTGTTCGGGGATTTTCTGCTAGAAAGTTGTCATCCATCCTGAAAATGTGCATTCAACGACCTTTATCGGTTGATTGCGATCGTTGGTTTTTGGTAGGGAGTATGCAAGTTTTGGTGACATGTCATATTCCCCCAATGAATTTTATCAATTGATTGTCGTTGCTAGTTTTTAGTGCAAAGTTTGCATGTGGTGGTGATGCATATTTTGGAGGGTGCACTATATGAGATGAACATGCAACAAGACACTTGGTATTATTTCACCTTTAATGTGCATTCAATATACTATACCACTGACATCAACCGTGGTGGTTATGGTGATAGTTTGGTGTGTTGATATTACTCGTTTCTCATCTTTGTTAAAGCGGATTGTTTTGGTTCTTAAAGAGCATCCATTACTTACTATTTCAAAAAATTGTGTTTAGGTTTTTTCATAGTACCATTTTTATGCAGTTAAGAATAGTACAAAGGTTTGTTTTGGTTCTTCAAGAGCGTCCATTACTTACTCTTTGAAAGCATTGTGTTTAGGGTTATCCATAGTTGCTGTGTGCGGTTTTTTGGCAGAAAATTTCCATGTGGCAGGGGAACATCCTTCATTGGGTGGAGATGGGATGGTTTATATTTTTTTGCCTTCAATGTGCATTCTATATTTCTTACTCTTTCAAAACATTGTGTTTATGTTTTTTCATAGTGCCATTTCTATGGAGTTAAGAATGTTTCAAAGGTTTATTTCGAGTCTTC
This sequence comes from Thuja plicata, assembly GCA_018584345.1. Taxonomy (NCBI): domain Eukaryota; kingdom Viridiplantae; phylum Streptophyta; class Pinopsida; order Cupressales; family Cupressaceae; genus Thuja; species Thuja plicata. The sequence continues at coordinate 548,099 of MU224587.1, read as the reverse complement.
AGGAGCGTCCATTACTTACTCTTTCAAAGTTACATTGTGTTTAGGTTTTTTTATAGTGTCATTTATATGCAATTAAGAATATTGCATAGGTTTGTTTCAATTCTTCAAAACCATCCATTACTTACTCTTTAAAAATATTGTGTTTAGGGTTTTTCATAGTACCCTTTTTATGGAGTTAGGAATATTGCAAAGGTTTCTTTTGGTTCTTCATGACCGTCCATTACTTACTCTTTCAAAGTATTGTGTTTAGGGTTTCTCATAGTGTCATTTTTTATGTAGTTAAGAATGTTGCAAAGGTTTGTTTTAGTTCTTCAAAAGAGTCCATTGCTTACTCTTTTAAAATATTATGTTTTTCAATATATTGTATCGCTGGCGTCGTTAGTGGTTATGGTGATAGTTTTGTGGGTTGATGTTACTCTTTTTTTTAAATCTTTTCCAAAGCAGTCATGTTGCAAAGGTTTGTTTTGGTTCTTCATGAGCATCCATTACCTTAAAAATGAATAGGACAGCAAAGTATTAGTAAAAAATGAAATGTTTGTAAAGAGGTATCAAAATCTTTGAATTATTTTAAGATGTGATTCAGTGAAAATATAAAACCTGTTAGAATGAATTTATAATAACTAAGAGGCGGGGTGAATCAGTTATCCTCAGGTCCAGATGTGCCCATATAAAACTTTATACCACTTCAACAACTCAGATCTGCTCGGCAGTAGTAAAAAACAAAAGTGTACAGTTTATTATACTAATGAAATAAGCTTACAGAAACTTAACAGTAAAACACAACATAAACATTCACACATTTTGACACCATGATTTAACATGGAAACCCAATATGGGAAAAACCACCAGTAACATGCTACCAAAATTTCACTCTTCTAAAGTGAGCTCTGTTAGGAGCCAACCCTGTTAAAGATTACAAAACACACTATCAAATGTGACCTGGTTAAAGGATTTAATCACCCTGTTAGGAGTGGCCTTGTTATAGGACTTAGAACATTCCAATCTGAGTGTCACCTTGTTCAAAGGATTTATACAATGACTGTTAGGTCAACCTGGTTTAAGGATTTGAACAGATACAATGGTTAGAAAGTAATCAACAGGTGTGATCTGATACATTTAACTTACTTTGCAAATCCATATCCAATTTCAGCTTTATTCCTAATTCACTGAGTGGCCTAAATTTTCATCTCAAACTTCAGATCTACTTGGAAATCCATCAAGCAATCTCTCTCTGCTTCTCTGCTCAACCTTCTTTGCTAGGTCCTTCCAATCAGTTAATTAACCATGAAATACTCTTGCATACAACTTATTGTTACACTTGGATAGAATGAAAATAACCTTTGTAGGTTGTATTATACCTCTTCATCTAGGTCAGATAGATCTTTTGCCTCTTAATCAAGATCGTAGATCTTAGGTTAGGTCAGATCCAACAGATCCTTCCATCATTAAATTGTATTTACTTCTCCAATACAGTCATTAATTAAACATTGAATCCATGTGCTAATAACAGTTTCCCATGCATTAAATGAGTGTGGACCAATCTTAATTAACAATACATATCCCAATAAAATCAACTATGTCAGCCAAAGATCTCAAATCTCATCAATTAATAAAATATTGTTGCTCATCTTTCTCTGTATCCCTCGGCATTTCACTGGTGCTCAACATCATCTTTTATTTGCTCGGCATCACCTTTAACTTTGGTCATCATTAAATTTTCTTTTCTTGGAATCGACCTTCTTGTGAATTGTCAACGAAAGATAAACAACATATCACTTTGCTAAAGTGTCAAATGATCAAGTACCCTGGTGTATACTCATAACTCAACCATTTCCTCAGTCTTCTTGTTATCATATTATTCAAATATTCATCAATCAATAGATATAGTACTCAAACATACTACAATAGTCTCACCAGTTAAGGTTTGACATCAGTGAAAAAATAACAATTGTCTACATTGTAGCAATCTTTCCAACAATCTCCGTCTTTGGCATTGATGGCATTACTAAACTGTAAAACAATAATTTCCAACGAAAGTTACCATACAATCTAAAAAGTGCATGTGTTCCTTGATATGAAAAAATCTTCATTAATGTCTTTAGCTTCATTCTAACTCCCTCTATGTCTGTAATCACACTAAAATGCTTTTTGTTGCTTGTTCAGCCCCCTCTTTTAATAATATCTCCCTTATATCTGTTGTTTTTATCAATCATTTGTTTTAGCAATAATCTCCCTCTTTGACAACAATGCCAAAGATGTTGGCATCTTTATTATGCAGACTCATCTTGTTCTAATCTTTGTATCATGTTGTTCCTGTCATCTTTGTTTATGACTGATATTTTTTTCGGTTCTTGTCTTCTACTTCACAGTTTTTAGGCAGCATCCTAAAAATGTGACTCACTGTACATCAATGTGTCAAGTGTTCTGATTAAAACATTTGATGCAACAGTACCATTTAGAACTAGTTAGCCTCTGCTAGGGGAATCACCCCCAATTTACCTCTTAGATACTCATGAGCATCCTTGGGTAATGCTTTTTTAAATATGTCTGCAACATGTTCCCTAGTATGTACATTTTCCAGTCGCACTTCCTTGTCTTGAACTAGCTCCCTCAAGTAATGATACTTGATAGCTATATGTTTTGTCTTAGAGTGCATTACAAGATTTTTAGAAATATTAATGACACTCGTGTTATCATAATATATGAAAACTAGTTTTGTGATCTCCTCTTTCATACCTTTCAGTAGTATCTTCAACCATACAATGTTTGAATAATTAACTGTTGCTGCCACATACTTGGCTTCAGCTGTAGATTGTGAGGTGCAATTTTGTTTCTTGCTTGTCTAGGAAACTAATATTTTCCCCAAAAGAAATTCTCCTCCTATGGTGTTTTTCTATTATCCACATTACCAGCCCAGTCAGAATCAGTATAGACTTTGAGTTCAAACTTGTCATTCCTTTTGTAATATAGGCCATAATCTTATGTACCTTTCAAATATCTTAGAATTCTTTTCACTACCATTATATGTGTCTCTTTTGGATTAGCAGAAGATCTAGCAACAATTCCAACTGCTAATGCAATATCAGGCCTATTGTGTACAACATATTGCAGCTTACCAATCATTGATCTGTACAGTGTTTGATTTACCTCTTTTGTACCATCATTCTTTGTCAACTTCCATCCAGTAGCCATGGGTGTACTCACTGGTTTTGAATCTTCCATACCAAAAGTTTTCAATATCTCCTTGACATATTTTGATTGAGTAATATAGATATCGTTCTTCATTTGATGTATTTGTAAACCAACAAAGAATTTTATCTCACCAAACATAGACATTTCAAATTCAGTTTGCATCTCTTTTGCAAATGCTTTGCATATCATATCTTGTCCACTGA
>MU224587.1:531052-544556 GCA_018584345.1 Thuja plicata | reverse complement strand
ATAATGCCTTGTGCAGTCTGCAAACCATGTTCCTCTTTCTTGGGTCAACAAATCCATCAGCTTGTTCAATATATACTTCCTCTTCTAATATCCCATTTAGAAATGTTGACTTCACATCCATTTGATAAAATTTAAATCCTTTCTAGGCTACATATGCAAGTAGAGTTCTTCCACCTTCCAATCTTGCAACTGGGGTGAATGTCTCTCCATAGTCAATTCCTTCCTCTTGTGCATAACCTTTGCATACCAGTCTTTCTTTATTCCTTGCTACCTCTCCATGTTCATTCAGCTTGTTTCTGAATACCCACTTAGTACCAATTAGATTTTTATTGTCAGGCCTCAGTACTAGTGTCCATATCTTGTCCTTTTCTATCTATTCTATCTCTTCATTCATGGCTTGAATCTAGTCTTTATTGTCTAAAGCATCTTTTACTATCTTAGGCTCAAAATCACATAGCAAACAAGTGTCTTCTCTTAATTTGATTCTTGTCATAACTGTAGAATCCTTTGCTCCTATGATTTGATCAGGTTTATGGTGCCTTCTCACATATTTTTCCAAAGTAGGCTCTTTCTCAGCTTCAGTTTGATCATTCATGTTCAGTTCAGGGTGAAACTGTGACTCGACATCTCCATCAGATAGCTCAGAAACCACCTCCTATTGTCTAGAATTTTATTCTGTGTCTCGGCAGGTGTGGACTGTTGCTCGGAAACTTCATTTTCAGTTTCGTTAGAATCCTCCTCTTCAGGGTAAGTGAATGATCTGTAACTTTCAGGATCAATCATGCTTTCAACTTCATTTCTCTCTGCATATTCATCAATTCTAACATTTTCACTTTCCACATTTTTGTTAGTGTTAGAAGTCAAGCACTTGTATTCTTTACTCTTAGTAGAATATCCAAGAAATATGCCTTCTTCTCATTTAGCATCAAGTTTGCCATTTCTATTATCCTTCAGCATAAAAAATCTATTTCCAAAGACTTTAAAATAACTTACAGTAGGTGCATACCCATACCATAGCTCATAAGGTACAGTATTTGTACCTTTCTTGACTTGTACTCTATTCAAGGTATAAACTATTGTACTTACAGCTTCTCTCCAATATTTTTGTGCAACATTTTTCTCCATCATTAGTGTTCTGGCACAATCCATGATATACATGTTTCTTCTTTCAGCTATACCATTTTGTGGTGGTGTCCTAGGTGTGGACATTTATCTTTTTATCCCTCGGTCATTGTAGAACCTATTAAACTCATTAGAAATGAACTCACCTACTCTGTCAGATCTCAGACATTTTAGACTCTTACCTATTTCCTTTTCAACTATTGTCAAGTACCACTTAAATAGGTAAAATGCATTAGATTTTTCTTTAAGAAACATAACAGTCATTATCCTAGAGTAGTCATCTATGAATAGAATAAAATATTTGTCTCCATAGTAACTTTTCTCACCGATAAGTCCACAAAGGTTAGTATGAACCAATTCCAAAATATTCCATAAGTATGAGTTTTTCTCTTAAAGCTATATTTAGTCATTTTGCCCAATTGACATTACTTACACATTGCATTCTTAGGTTTCTTTAACTTAGGCAGCCCTCTAACCTTTTTCAATTTACTTATGCTTACCAAGTTATCAAAGTTAACATGACATAACCTCTTATCCCATAACCAAACATCATTATATTGTGCAAACAAGCATGTCTCTTCAGCTAAGTCTAGATAAAATAAGTTACCTATAGTTTTCTCACCACTTCCAACTAATTCTCCATTGGCATCATAGATATTTTCTTTCCTGTGATGGAATTCAACTCTATAACTAGAAGTGTTCAGCTATGCAACACTCAACAAGTTATACTTAAGATCATCAACCCAATACACATCATCACATTTAATCTTTTCAGCCAGTTGAATTGATCCTTTCCCTTTAACTCTACAAGGTGTATCATTACCAAACTTAACATATCCACCTTTACATTGATCTAGGGTTTCAAATTTGTGCTTATCACCAGTCATGTGATGTGAACAACCATTGTCAATAATCCAATGATCACCTTTACTCATATAAGAAATCAGTGCAGTTTTCTCATCATCATCAGAATCATCTTTCATTGCAACATACACAACTTCTATATCATTTTCATCAAATTTATCAGATTCACTGTCAGAGGCTTCTTCAGCCATATAACAAGATTTCTTACCCTTTTCTTTGTAATCCTTGTACTTTTTGTAGTCTTGGTCATCCTTTCTGTCATTGTACTTGTTGTCTCTTCTTTCATCTTTCTCATTCTTATCATGACATCTAGCAGCAATATGACCATTTTTGTTACAAGAAAAACATATAATAGGAAGTTTACCTCTGAATTTTCCTTTTCCTCTAGCTAGTCTCCTTGCCATAAGTGCCTCAAGCTCTTTTAGATCATCATCTAAAGTGTCACTATCCCTTCTCACACATTTATTTACTTTCATTGATTTTTTTATGACCATCTATGACTTGAATGTAGATTCAACAGTTTGTGGAGTATAGTTGTCAAAATTTGACCTCTGAAATGCAATAAGTCTGCCTACCAGACTTTCTAGAGTCAAATTGTTGTTAGGAGTACATCTCAGTTCTTGAATTGTAGATACTCTAATATCATAAATAGGAATAAGTGTTCTCAGTACCTTGCTCATGATAGTGTCATCATCAATGGCTCCCTTAGCTCCTCTAATAGCATTTACAACTTCCTTTATCCTATCATAATATTGCACCATATTTTCTCCTTCTTGCATTTTTAAATCATCAAACTTACCTCTCAAGCTTTTGGATTTGCCTCTTAGTACATTCCTATCACCTCTATAGATGGTTTCAAGGGCATCCCACATCTTCTTTGCACTTGTACAGTTCTTGACATCCTCAAATTCATGATAGTTCAAGGATGATGCAAGTTCCAACATTGCTTGATTATGTTCATGCTTTCCTCTTAATTGTACAACATTCAAAACTCCAGTAGGGGCTACATATTCTTGCTCAATATGTCATTTAGTAGAATCACCAATACCAGTCAAGTGAAGTTTCATCAAACTTTGCCATGCAGGAAAGTTGTTCTTGTTAATCTTCGGTCCATCCCTTTTATACATCTTGATCTTTATCTCCAAGTACCTTCAAACTATTTCAAGAGAACAAAGCTCTGATACCAATTGTTAGAATGAATTTAGAATAACTGAGAGGGGGGGTGAATCAATTATCCTTAGGTCCAAATGTGCCCATATAAAAATTTATACCACTTCAACAACTTAGATCTACTTGGCAGCAATAAACAACAAAAGTGTACAGTTTATTGTACTAATGAAATAAACTTACAAAAACTTAACAGTAAAACACAACATAAACATTCACACATTTTGACACCATGATTTAATGTGGAAACCCAATATGGGAAAAACCACTAGTAACATGCTACCAAAATTTTACTCTTCTGAAGTGAGCTCTGTTAGGAGCCAACCCTATTAAAGGTTACAAAATACACTATCAAATGTGACCTGGTTAAAGGATTTAATCACCCTGTCAAGAGTGGCCTTGTTAGAGGACTTAGAACATTCCAATCTGAATGTCACCTTGTTCAAAGGATTTATACAATGATTGTTAGGTCAACCTGGTTAAAGGATTTGAACTGATACAATGGTTAGAAAGCAATCAACATGTGTGATCTGATACATACAACTTACTTTGAAAATCTAGATCTAATTTTAGCTCTACTACTAATTCAATGAGTAGCCTCCATTTTCATCTCAAACTTTAGATCTACTTGGAAATCCATCAAGCAATCTCTCTACTTCTCTACTCAGCCTTCTTTGCTATGTCTTGCCAATCAGTCAATTAACCATGCAATACTCTTTCATACAACTTCTCGTTACACTTGGATACAATGACAATAACCTCTGTAGGTTGTATTATACCTCTTCATCTAGGTCAGATAGATCTTTTGCTACTTAATCAAGATCATAGATCTTAGGTTAGGTCAGATCCAATGGATCCTTCCATCATTACATTTTATTTACTTCTCCAATATAGTCATTAATTAAACATTGAATCCATGCACTAATAACGGTTTCCTATGCATTAAATGAGTGTGGACCAATCTTAATTAACAATACATATCCCAATAAAATCAACTATGTCACCCAGAGATCTCAAATGTCATCAATTACTAAAATACTACTGCTCAACTTTCTCTATCTCCCTCAGCATTTCACTGGCACTTGACATCATCTTTTCTTTGCTCGGAATCACCTTTCTCTTTGCTCTGCATTGACTTTGCTTTGCTCGGCATCGACCTTCCAGTGAACTGTTAGTGCAAGATAAACAACATATCACTTTTCCAAAGTGTCAAATGATCAAGTACCCTAGTGTATACTCATAACTCAACAAATTCCTCAGTCTTCTTGTTATCCTTTTCTTCAAATATTAATCTATCAATAGATATGGTACGCAAACATACAACAATAGTCTCACCAGTTAAGGTTTGATATCAATGACAAAATAACAATTGTCTACATTGTAGCAATCTTTAAAACAAAACCATCATTTTGGAAATCTTGTCTGATATAGTAAATTTTTTTAAAAACTTTCCTTTTTTTCATGGCTTTAGTTATTGATTTCTCTAAAAAGGGTTTTTGTGGTTAACAATTTCATTGGCTTTCTCTGTTGATTGGCGTCGGCGGTTTTTTGGAGGTGAGTTTGCATGTGGTGGTGGTGCATCCTTTGGTGGGTGCTCCATATGAAATGAATAGGTATCATGACAATTTATATCTATTTCTTTGATTCTCTTTCTATCATCATTCCATGCCCTAAAAATAAGTACGCGACTATGATCATTTTTATTTAATTTCTCTTTCTCTATCTAAACTTTGGGTTTAGGGTTTTTAAAGTGTCATTTTTAGGTGGTTATGAAATTGATTTTCTCCAAAGATTTCTTTGAAATTAGATTTCATTCTCTATCAAACTATTGGTATTTTTTTTTTATTGATAAAATGATCTGATCAAATTTTAAATATTACTTCGTTGTGACTCAAGGAGCTAGAAATCATTAAAATGTCAAATGGTGTAAAAATTGAATTGGGTGCTAATAAATCATTTCACTGTATTTTAAGATGTGATTGAGTGCAGATTTGAAGACATCCTTTTGGGAATCCCGTTTGATATGATATTTTTAGCTTTTAGTAATACTGGTTAAACACAAAAAAAAAATTTACAAAAGGATGTTAGGATGTGTTCCACAGTGTTTAAAAAATGCAAAAAATTTCATACATGTTTGTGAACACTTCATTTTTTAGTAATATTTGGGTCTCGTGATGATGTGTTTGGCAACCCTTGGTAGAAAAGTCAATAATAACAAAACCAACAAATAATAAGGAATATTTTGAAAATAATGTGAAGTGATTGATATTGAAATTTTCTTTTGTTGTCTTGTTGTTACCATATGCAAACTTTCTCCCAAAAATTGGTGATGACAATCGACTAACAAAGGTCGTTGGGGGCAATGTTCATGGATGCTTGGCAACTTGTTGGTGACCAATCCCCGAACAAGACTACCCCAAAATTAAGGGGAAGATGCGTAGGTTTGCCTTATCTTTTAGTAATATTTGGCTCTCTTGATGGTGTCAAACTATAAATTTTGGACTACATAGTTCACATTATTAATGCCTTATTAACAAATGGATATAATATAAATGTGTGTCATTCCACAAAGCACTACTAATGATTTTAAGAGTTCATTAATAGGGAAAGAAATTGAAAGGATAATTTATATAATGTAAAGTGATTTATATTTAATAAATTTATATATGGTAAAAATTAATATTTAACTTTATAAAGAGGAATGAATCTTAGCAGGAGCTTAAATATTTAATTGCTAGTTTCGATCCTATTGCACATTCAGCTACATCCTATCGATCGCAAGTAAGAGTGATACATCACAAGATGAAAACATTGCAAGGAGAACAAGACAAGAGGATCACTACATTACTTGAGCTGCTGACCTATCTGATTCCAGCAATTGATGTTATACAACATAATGTTAAAGAAGCCAAGATAACACTTGGGTTACCTAATATGAGTACTATTGAAGCTATGGAGGAGTTAGATTATATTCTACATGAACAGATTCAAGCCCTAATCCACTTGCAGAAATCATGGGAAAGTTCCTTGGATACAACAAAAGAAAATTTTAGAGAGGTTTTTGAGAGACCGTGATCGATAAGATTTTATTTTTTAAGTTTCATTTTGTACCTTTGTCATTGTTGTCAAAGGGGGAGTGATAAGTATGATGAAAATACAACTGAGAAAGTGATCGATATAAGTGTATAAAAGATGGTTATATTTCTCTATATATGTTTTGGTGATCGGTGAGAAGAAATAAATTAGTGACCGATGAGAAGAATTTTCACTATGTTTTTCTATCAATGCGAAAGACAGAGATTGTTGGCATTATGATGGATTTTGGAGGTTTAATGATGATTTTGAGTTTGTCATTGATGGAAGATTATTAAGTCTATTAGATTTGGTGAATAGCTAAAACAATTTTTCCTAAGTGTTCTAACTGGTGCATAGGAAGACAATAAAAGAAGTATTTTTTATAGCGATCGGGTTTAAGAGCAAATTGGGAGGTGCAATCGTTACTAGAGCCTTTTTTTGGTCAGAGAAGATTGGATGTATGACTGCGACAGTTAAATCAACATTTTGTGAAATTTTGTATTTTGGTGTCATGTTATATTTGAACCAAGTTACCAATTGGTTTCCGATGATCGGATGGTCAAGGTGGTTAAGTTATTTTTTGATGTTTTGTAATAAATGTTTTTATTATATTTTGGGCTGACATATTAGGTTTTATTGGAACAAATTTTCATGCAGTTGGTCAATATGCTAGACCAACTTGTGGATTATTTTTAATATTTTAATCAACTTAAGAACAAATTTATAAAAGAAAGCTAAATCAGTGATTATATGTTATTAATCATTCATTTGGTGGTTGCCATCAGAGATGGAGACAGAGTATTGCATCAAAGGGTTCAAAGACTGAATTGGATCTTACAAGCAAACAGTGCCATTCTAGATCAATGATTTGAGTTTATTACTCAAGGATAACTCCAATAGGTTAGCAAGAGTAAATTATAATACCCACCCCTTAGTTTGATTTTTTGTTTCAATTGCCGAACTCTTTTAGGCCTTTTCATGTATGTGTTGGTTATTTCAGCTAGTTTTGAGGATGTTCATGTATTACTTTTCATTATATTATTGATCCATTGTGTAGTTGTGTTATATATTATATTTATATGTGATTTATGGTAATTTCATGATGGTTATGCATATGTTATGATGTCATTATGATTATGGTTTTGTAACAATACTGACCCTATATTTGTGTACACATGGATCATTTGTATGATTTAATTTTCTATTTGGCGTGTTTGGTATGGTATCGGACAGAGTCGTAGTTACTTTATTTAGCGAGATCCACATGATAAACTAGTCTCAACCATTATTTGTTATATTATATGTATGCATATGTTCGTCTTTGTGATTACAGGTTTGCAGGTACCAGGCTACACCTTCCCTGAATTGGCAAGAGCAAGTGTGCCCTATCGCAATATCTCAATGGTAAGGAAGGGGAGATAATATTCAATCCTAAATCCCTACCCTAAACCCTTATTTTGTCATATAAATGGATAAGAATCTGACTGACTATCCTATCTGAATCCGTCAAGTGGCATTGATTCATGAGCCTTTCTGTGTGTGTTTATGTTTGTGTTTCAATTGTTTTTCTGTTTAGATGATTTTCAGTTGGATTAATGATTCTTTTGGGTGTTTTATTTAATGAGTAATTATGGTAAATATTAATGTTAATAATTGCACCTTTAATAAGGTTAAAAATTGATATATTAAATATATGGCTATTTAATAATTAAATATTAATTAAATGTCTAGATTTAATTAATTGATTTAATTATTAAGTCTTGATTTAAATAATTGAGATTTCATAAATATTAAATCCAATAATTGTAATTAATTGTGCAAATTGAATTATTGAGTATTAATTTAAGTTGCATGATTAATTGATTTATTTAAATTGAAATATTCTCATGCATTTTCAATTATGACTTTGTTTTAATATTCCATTAGGGTTTCACTTTTTGAAAACCTAATTGCAAGGTTTTCTATATCTTTGAATTGAAAGCCATTTTGGAGGTTGTTCAATCAGGGAGAAGGAGAATTCAAGTGATTGGAGATTTGTTGAAAGATTAGGAGTATTTTTTATTCTTGATTGCTTTGGATTTTAATTGGTTCCTCTCATCAGCTACTAAGGTAGGATCTGATGAACCATAACTAATTGAATGTTTGAAGTTGTTAAGTTGATGATCACTGAGATGCAAAAAGTTAATGAAAGACATTAAATCAGTTAATGTATTGTATTATCATTGATGTCAACTTGATATAATCTGATTGGTCATATTCATATTTTCAAAGAATTCAAAGAACCAAAGGAATAATTATTATGTTATCAGTAATGCATTAAATTTTAGTATACACCAAGTGACAACACACACCGATAGATAGACAACCCCAAGAGAGCAGTCACAGTGTAAACCGAGCAAGATACCTGAGCAAGCATTAGTGAAAGACAAAACCAAAGAGATACCTGATGGATAGAACCAAAGAGATACCCGACAGATAGATAAAGATGTTAGGGGTATGTGCAGGATCATGGTATGTGAAAAAGTGGCGATGTGAAAAGAAGTCCTAATTGGTAGACTTATTGAAAAACAACTATAACTTTCAAATGGTATAATATTTTTTTAAATCTTTAACATATGTCACATTCTATGCTTCACCTACCACAAGAAAAAAAGAAAAAAAATTCATTTTGATGAATTTTAGACTAAGTTAAGGTGGTCAGACACAGGAGATTTTATATTTTGGAAAAGTTTTAGAAGAAAAATCATAATTAATTATTTACTTGGAAAAAAATTACAAAAAAATATGTGTCACATCTAGACATGAGTCTACTGCTTATATCTAGAAACTAGTAAAAAAATATTATCATTTGACTATGTTTAAGGTGGTCATACACACACCTACTTCTTATCTTTTTAGTCCTCATTGATAGACTAATTGAAAAATAACTATAACTTTCAAATGGTATAACATTTTTGAAATCTGAACCTTGAGTCACATTATATGATTTACCTACTATAATAAAAAATTTAAAATTTTTCAATTTGATGAATTTTAGACTAAGTTAAGGTGGTCACACATGAGATTTTGTATATCTTGAAAAAGTAGTAGTAGAAAAATCATAATTAATTATTTAGTTGGAAAAAAATAAAAAAAAAATATGTGTCACATCTGGACATGCATCTACTACTTATATCTAGAATGTTGTAAAAAGCTATTATCATTTGATTGTGTTTAAGGTGTATGCCTTGATTGTGTTTAAGTTGGTCAGACATACACCACCTTCTTATCTTTTTCCTGCAATTTTCATACTAACGCATTGAAATTTGAAATTTTTACAATATAGAATTTTTTTTTTTCAAAAAAGGGCTAGTATCTTAGAAACTAAATTTAGTTTTCTACAGAATATCTTGTTACATATTTTTTATATAAGATTGATAACATGTTCAATTTATTATGTGAACTTTCCTAACCCTGATTTTCTAAATTTTCATTACCACTTAAGGACCTGTTTGGCATACCATGATCCTGCACATACCCTTAGAGGACAACTAAAGTCAAGATCGAGCAAACAAGGAGTTAAACACCAATCAGAACTGAAGTTCAAAAATGACAAAATACTTAGCTAGAAAGAGCTAAACATGGATTTAACTAGTTGATTACATTATTTTCATTGACAAGTTAAAAGCCAGAGATAAGCTAGAGTTTAATTACAGTTGTCAAGGAGAAATCTACTGGATAAAACTAAAGCAATCTTTAAAGAAAGAATGATGATATTTCCAGATCACATCAAGAAAAAGAAATACAAGAACTTAGAAATAGTCATAATCATGTCTATAAAAGAGACAAGATAATTCATTATGAATTGGTGTGGGTGAATAGAGAAGAATATGTTGAAGAGAATACTGGTGAAGGACAAGACTTCATACATTCCTGATCAATCAAGCTAAAGAACAAAGATAATATTTCTATGAACATTGAACAATAGAGAAACAACATCACAGAGCAAAAAGAAGTGGAGCAAAGGTATTGAAAAGAAACATTGATCAGAAAGGTATTATGAGATTACAATAGATCTAAAAATATGTAAGACTAAGTTGTATGTATGAATAGATCATTTACTATTTCATTTTAACCATTGGATTAGAAAGTCTCTTAACCGACCAAGACTTAACAATCCTTTCTATATTGAGATACATCCCAAGGAGTATCAAAAATTTTGGTCATAAAGATAGCATAGAGAGGTGCCAGATATCAAGTGAGAAACTATTCTATTTAAATCCTCTAACAAGGTCACACTTAACAGTGTGTTTGTAACCTTAACAGGGTTTCCACATTAAAAATACATGTGTCAAATGTGTATATGGTTCATTTCTTTGATGTTTTTCTTTACACATTACTAAAATAGGATGATTGGTAAACACTAAGTTATTTACTGTATTTCAAGGTAAATACTAGACTGCTATTCAGTAAACCTTAAAAATAAGGATTAACGTTGAACTCTGAGCAGTAGTTATTTGATAATATTATTTAAAGACATTCATCTTGTAGGATTGAAGATAACTAGAGGTTTATATTTGAGATATAAAGTTATGTCTCATTTATTGGATTAAATTTTGAGGCCACTGATTTCCCCCCCTCTCAGTTATTCTAACAATTGGTATCAGAGCTTGTGTGCTTAGAAAGGGAGTTTAAAGACTCAAGAAAAAGATCACATGAAGATGAGAAAACATGATGTGCCTAAGTTGAACAAAGACAACTTTGCATCATGGAAAAGCGGGATAAGAATCCACCTATCAGGTATTGGAAATGATGTTACTTGATACTTGGATACTAAATATGTGTTGCCTATAGGACCTCAGACACTTGATCAATTGAGAGAAAAGAATGAGAACAATTGTATGATGATAGAGCTTGCTTCCTCACTCTCCGATGTTGAATTTGAAAATGTTAAAACTATTGGAAAGATACAATGTAAACAATTATTGTTTTGTCATTGATGTCAAACCTTTTCTGGTGAGACTCTTGATATCTGTTTGAGTACCATATCTATTGATTGTTGAAGAAGATTTGAAGGCAAGGATAAAAATAAGACTAAATGAAATGGTTAAGTTATGGGAAACTACAAGGGTACTTGATCAGTTGCCACATTGGCAAAGTAATGTGTTGTTTATCTATAACACTAAGTTATGATGTTAGTTTACTAGGAACAGTATATGCCGAGTGAATTTTGTGTCGACCAATAAACAGTGTATGTTGAGCATACTTTCTAGTGTCGATCGAGTTCCAGTAAATTGCTAAAGAAACCAGTGATGACCAAGTGGAAGAACACAATGTTGGCCAAGCACCAATATTTTGGTAATTGTTGAGATTTGAGATCTTTGGCTGACATAATTGAATATATTGGGATATGTAAAGTGTTAGTAATAACTAAGAGGGGGGGGGTGAATTAGTGGCCTCAAAAATTTATCCAATTTAAACTTTAATCCACCAATCAGTACTTCTCCAATTATTAAGTCCCTACAAGATGTATGCCTTTGAAATACTTGAAAAAAATAACTGTCTATCGGTTTACCTTGTCTGTCCTTATTCTCCTTGATAACTGATAAGTAGTAAACTGTATTTACTGATACTTAGTAAATATGAAAAGTATACCAATCAATCCATAAATGCATATGTAGAATGTAAAATAATAAAGTAATGAACCATACACATATAACACAAGGATTTTAACGTGGAAACCCTGTTAAGGCAAAAACCACTGGGACCGGTACCCCAAATTTTCACTCTTCTAAAGTGACCCTATTAGGAGCCAACCCTATTAAAGGTTACAAACACATGGTTAAGTGTGACCTTGTTAGAGGATTTTTTATACATAGGTTGTCACTTAGTATCTAGCATCTATGCTACCATCCTTGAATCAGTCTCATGACTGTCAATAGGCTTTATGCTAATCTTACTACCATCCTTGAATCAACCTTCTTCTTAGACTATCAATAGGATTTAGCTAAGATCGATGCTACTATCATGAGTCAACCTTCTGGTAATCTGTTAGGATATACCTCAATTACAAAAGATTGTTAAGTCCTGCTCTGTTAAGAGACTTAATGCTTCAATGGTTATACTGAAACAAAATGACATGTTTCTAATGCAACTAAATTACAGATTTTTAGATCTATTCACTTACAATATATTTTTGATCAATGTATCAAATCAATTCCTTTGTACTTAACTCTTTTTTCTCTGTGATGTTGTTCTTTTCTATTTGTTGGTGTCTACAGAATTCTTTAGCTCTCCCTTAGCTTGATTGATCAGGACTGCATGAAGTCTAACCTTCATCATTTTCTCTTCAGCATATTCTATCAGTTCACTCCCCCGTGTATCTAATTACTTTTGGAAATGAATTATGCTTGTCTCTTATATAGACATGATATTCCTTAATTCTTGGTTCTTGATTCTTGGCGTGAAAAATAATCCAGCCAAATTAATTTATGGCTTTAAATCCTAATTTATCTCATAGTTATCTTCTTGCCAGCTATATAAATCATCTTTAAATCACTTACTTAACTGTGGTCAAATAAAAAAAATAAAACAACTAGTTAAGTCTATCCTTTAGCTCTGCCAACTAGATATTTTTTCATTTTCTGATCTCTTTGTTATGTCGGTCAATTCTACAGTTCATTGCCAGTGACAACTGCCAATTCCGTCAGTACAACTTCAGTTAGCTTTGGGATCTCCGTCCATTGGGAATCACTGGATCTTGCTTGCCGGGCATCACTATTTTTAGCTCATCAGATATCCTATAATTTAGTTTCATTGGGAAACACTATCTTCTAATCATCGAGTATCACTGTGACTTTATCTCTATCTTTACCGATGGTGTACACTCCGCTGGTGTAGTCTGTCACTTGGTGAATACTTGAATTTTATGCATTGCTGAAAGCATAACCTCTGTTCCATTGGTTCTTTGAAGTCTTTGGTATTATGTATATGGCCATACAGATGATATCAATTTGACATCAATGACAACACAAAACATTAACTAATTTAATGTCTTGCATCATCTTCAACTTAATATAGTTAAACATTCAATCAGTTACATGACATCAATCTCTCTCTTTGGCATTGATGGAAACATGCTATATTATCACACTATACTATTACTAATACAATATGAAATACAATTGTTGAGATTCATCAAATTACCAAATAGTTTGTTTTGATAACCGATAAAATGTCTGACCACTGGTAAGCTCTATGTAAGCTTAGATTTGATTCTTGCAGTTTTACTATTTCT
>MU224587.1:504826-528206 GCA_018584345.1 Thuja plicata | reverse complement strand
ATCAACAAAGAGAATAAAATATCTATCTCCATAATAGCTCTTTGTCCTCATAGGTCCACATAAATTAGTATGGACTAATTCTAGAATATCATCAGATGTATGGGTTTTTCTTTTTAAACTAGACTTTATCATTTTACCCTTTTGACAATTCTTGCACATGATGTTGTATGGCTTTGTCATCGTCGGTAAGCCTCTTACACTTCTTTTCCTGCTTATCTTCATCATGTTTTCAAAGTTCACATGACACAACCTTTTGTGCCATAGCCATATGTCTTCATTTCTAGTCATCAAGCAAGTGGGTTTAGTATCATTCAGATAGAATAAGTTACCTTTGGTCTATTCACTGGTACCAATCAGTATTCCTGATTCATTGAAGATCTTTGTCTTCTTGTTCTCAAATACTACTTTATGAACTGGATTATTTAGCTGAGAAACACTCAATAGATTATAATCGAATCATTTTACCCAATAAGTATTTTCACATTTAATCAGGTTATTCAGCATTACTGTTCCTTTACCTTCAATTTGACAAGGTCAATCATTTCCCATTCTTACTGTACCAGCTTTATAGTATTCAAAAGTATTAAAATTTTCTTTGTCACCGGTCATATGGTGAGTGCAACCACTATCTATAATCCCGATATCATTCTTACTAATTTTAGATATGAGTGCAGTTTCTTCATACCTTTCATCTTCATCTAAATCATCCTTCACAGCTACAAATACTATCTCAATATCATCATTTGGTTCAGTGTCAGTATCTTAATCTTTGGAAGCAGCTAGATAGCTTGCCTTCTTGCCTTTATCCATGTAATCTTGGGTATTACTTCTTTTTTATCATCGATAACCTCTGTAATCTTTGTTATCACCTCTATCAGATTTCTTCTCAAAAGATCTGTTATCATTTTTGTCATCTTTTCTTTTAGGACATCTTGCAGCAAAGTGTCCAATCTCTTTACAATTAAAACATACAAGTGGTAACTTGCCTTTGAATTTACCTTTGCCTCTTAGCATTCTTCTTTCTATGAGTGCTTCAATTTCATCTAGATCTTCTTCTTCACTTTCTCTTTCACTGTCTCTTCTAGATGAGTGTCTCTGACTAGATTTTCTTATTCTATAGAAGACTTGAATGCAGACTCTAAGCTTGGTAAGACACTATTATCAAAGTTATTCATATCAAATGAAATCAGTCTACCAATTAGGCTATCAAGAGTGACTATATTATTTTCTACTGCTCTCATTTCTTTAATAATAGAGACTCTAATAGCATATATAGGCAACAGGGTTCTTAGGATTTTACTTACCACTATCTCCTCTTCAAATGTACCTCCAAAACCTCATATAGCATTGACTACTTTTATTCTTGTGTTGTACTATGTGATGTTTTCACCTTCTTTCATTCTGAGATCATCAAACTTTCCTCTAAGGTTTTCTACCTTGGCTCTCAGAATATTTCCATCACCTCCATGTACAAGTTTTAACTTGTCCCACATTGTTTTTGCATTTTTGCAATCTTTGACATCCTCAAATTCAGCATCAATGAGTGAGGCTGAAAGCTCTATAACCATGCAGTTCTGTTCATGCTTTACTCTCAATTGATCTACTCTCAATGGTCCTGTAGGCAACACATATTCATTATCTAAGTATTGAGTAATATCATTTCCAATACCTAAGAAGTGAAGCTTTATCCTGCTTTGCCATGAAGCAAAGTTGTCCTTGTTCAACTTGGGCACATCTTGTCTGTTCATCTTGTGATCTTTACTTAGGTCTTGAAACCTTCCTTCTAAGCACACAAGCTCTGATACCAATTGTTAGTAATAACTAAGAGGGGGGCGACATGAAACAGTGGCCTCAAAAATTTATCCAATTTAAAATTTAATCCACCAATCAGTACTTCTCCAATTATTAAGTCCCTACAAGATGTATGCCTTTGAAATACTTGAAAAAAATAACTATCTATCAGTTTACCTTGTCTGTCCTTATTCTCCTTGATAACCGATGAGCAGTAAACTATATTTATCGACATTCAGTAAATATCCAGAGTATACCAATCAATCCATAAATCTATATGTAGAATGTAAAATAATAAAGTAATGAGCCATACACATATAACACAAGGATTTTAATGTGGAAACCTTGTTAAGGGAGAAACCAATGGGACCGGTACCCCAAATTTTCACTCTTCTGAAGTGAGGCCTGTTAGGAGCCAACCCTGTTAAAGGTTACAAACACATGGTTAAGTGCGACCTTGTTAGAGGATTTTTTATACATAGGTTGTCACTTAGTATCTAGCATCTATGCTACTATCCTTGAATCAGTCTCATGACTGTCAATAGGTTTTATGCTAATCTTACTACCATCCTTGAATCAACCTTCTTCTTAGACTATCAATAGGCTTTAGGTAAGACCGATGCTACTATCAAGAGTCAACCTTCTGGTAATCTGTTAGGATATACCACAATTACAAAATACTGTTAAGTCCTGCTCTGTTAAGAGACTTAATGCTTCAATGGTTAAACTGCAAAAAAAATGACCTATTTCTAATGCAACTGAATTACAGATTTTCAGATCTATTTACTTACAATATCTTTCTGATCAATGTATCAATTCAATTCCTTTGTACTTAACTCTTTCTACTTTGTGATGCTATCCTTTTTCTATTCGTCGGTGTCTGTAGAATTCTTTAGCTCTCCCTTAGCTTGATTGATCAGGACTGCATGAAGTTTAACCTTCATAAGTTTCTCTTCATCATCTTCTATCAAATCACTCCCCCGTGTATCTGATTGCTTTTGAAAATGAATTATGCTTGTCTCTTATATAGACATGATATTCCTT
This sequence comes from Thuja plicata, assembly GCA_018584345.1. Classification (NCBI taxonomy): domain Eukaryota; kingdom Viridiplantae; phylum Streptophyta; class Pinopsida; order Cupressales; family Cupressaceae; genus Thuja; species Thuja plicata. The sequence goes on along the minus strand of MU224587.1, from coordinate 525,371 downwards.
AATTATTGGTTCTTGATTCTTGGCATGAAAAACAATCTAGCCAAATTTGATTTATGGCTTTAACTCCTGATTTATCTCATAGTTATCTTCTTGCCAGCTATATCAATCATCTTTAAATCACTTACTTAACTGTGCTCAAATAAAAAAATTAAAACAACCAGTTAAGTCTATCCTTTAGCTCTGCCAGCTAGATATTTTGTCATTTTCTGATCTCTCTATTCTGTTGGTCAATTCTGCAGTTTGTCACTGGTGACAACTGGCTATTCCATCGATACAACTTTAGTTAGCTTCAGGATCTCTTTCCGTCAGGCATCATTGGATCTTGCTCATCTCGTATCACTATTTTTATCTTGTCGGGTATCCTGTGATTCTGCTTCATCGGCAACACTATCTTCTGATCGTTGGGTATCACTGTGACTTTATCTCTGTCTTTACCAATGGTGTGCACTCTGCCAGTGTAGTCTGTCACTTGGTGAATACTTGAATTTTATGCATTGCTGAAATCATAACCTCTATTCCATTAGATCTCTGAAGTCTTTGGCATTATGTATATGACCATACAGATGATACCAACTTGACATCAATGACAATACAAACCATTAACTAATTTAATGTCTTGCATCATCTTCAACTTAATATATTCAAACATTAAATTAGTTACATGTAATCAATCTCTCCCTTTGACATTGATGGCAACATGCTATATTATCACACTATACTATTGCTAATACAATATGAAATACAATTGTTGAGATTCATCAAATTACCAAACAATTTGGTTTTCTAACTGATAAAATGTCTAAACACCGGTAAGCTCTGTGTAAGCTTAGATTTGATTCTTGTAGTTTTACTGTTTCTTCTTCTGATGTGTTGTGACCTCTGTTGGTGTCAATTTTTCTCTTTGACTTTTCTTCTTCTTTGATTTTTTTCTCTTTTGTTTACAACATTGATACAAAAATTCTCTCCCTATTTTGAGTAATTTGATAATGAATAGTATCTGATGATAACATGAGTACATTCTCTCCCTTTGACATTAATGCCAAACAAATATTTTCACAAATATCTAACATGTTGTCAAACGATGTGTTCTATCGATAGTATATTCGTTAAATTTCCCTTATCCATCATCAATATAATAGTTTTCTCTGGTCCTCTTTCTGATATATACCTTTCTATATATAGATGTAGCTTTGAAGTTTAGCTCCTACTTGCATCAATCATGAATGATATTCTGATATTATTTGGCTGATGCAGTGTCCACTCCCTTTATTGATTGTTAGACATGGGTTTGACCCCTAGTCTTTTTATCAGTTACTCAAATGTATTCTTGGGCAGTGGTTTGGTGAAGATATTAGCCAATTGTTCTTTTAATTGCACATATTCAAGTATGACCTCTTTTTATTGAACCTATTCTCTTAAATAATGATGCTTGATGGCAACGTGTTTAGTCTTTGCATGCATGATTGGATTCTTGGAAATATTTATTGCATTGGTGTTATCACAATAAATAACTACTGGTTCTTTGATCTTCATATGCATACCTTCTAGCAATTATTTGATCCATGCAATATTCAAGCAGTTTATAGTAGCAGCAACATATTCTACTTCTACAGTAGACTGAGAGATGCATCCTTGCTTCTTGCCAATCCATGTGACAAGTCTGTCACCCATAAAGAATGCTCCTCCAATGTTTCTCTTTTAGTCATCAAGATTTCCAGCCCAATCAGCGTCGGTAAACACTTTTAGTTCAAATTTGTCTTCTCTTCTATACCATAAGACAAATTCCTCAGTAATCTTTAGATATATTATAATTCTTTTCATAGCAATTATATGTGATTTCCTGGGGTTAGCAAAAAATCTAGCAACAATTCCTACTGCATGTGCAATATCTGGTCTAGTGTGTACAACATACATGAGTTTCCCTATCATTGATCTGTATAGAGTCTGATTTACCTCTGTTGTCTTATCTTCCTTTGTTAATTTGCATCCAGTAGCCATCGGTGTTCCAACAGGTTTGGAATCTTCTATCTTGAATCTTTTCAGAACTTATTTGATGTATTTGGACTGTGTAATGAAAATACATTCACTTTGTTGAATGATCTGTATACCAAGAAAGAACTTGATCTCACAAAACATAGACATCTCAAATTCTTTGCTCATCTCTTCAGCAAAAGATTTGCATAGCATATCATTGCCTCCAAATATTATGTCATCAACAAATATTTCAACAATCAAAGTGTTAGCATTAGTATCTTCTTTTAAATAAAGATTACTATTTTTACTAGTCCTTATGAATCCAATACTTATTAGATAGGAATGAAGTCATTCATACCAGGCTCTGGGAGCTTGTTTTAATCCATACAAGGCTTTGTGAAGTCTACATACCATGTTTCTCTTGTTTGGATCCACAAACCCTTCTGTTTGCTCAATTTACACCTCTTCTTCAAGTATTCCATTTAGGAATGCTGACTTGATGTCCATTTGATATACTTTGAATCCTTTGTATGCAGCATAAGAAAGTAGAATTCTTACTCCTTCTAGCCTAACAATAGGTGCAAAGGTTTCTCCATAGTCTATACCTTCCTCTTGTGCATACCCCTTGCATAGTAGTCTTGCTTTATTCCTTGTGAATTCTCCATTCTCGTTCATTTTGTTCCTGAATATCCATTTTGTACCAATGACATTCTTGTCATCTGGTCTTGGTACAAGTGACCATGTCTTTTTCTTCTCAATCTGTTCAATCTCATCATTCATAATGCTTTTCCATTCTTCATTATCTAGTGCAGCATTGAAAGACTTTGGTTCAAACTCACAAATTAAGCAATTTGAGTTTAAAGACTTACTTCTTGTTCTTGTACCAGCTTTCTTATGTCCTATGATCTAGTCCTCTGGATGGTTCCTTCTTACATATCTTGCAAGTACAGGTACAACTCTTTGCATATCAGCTTGATCTTCATTACCTTGCACATTGTTTTGATCATTACCCTGACTGTTGGTAACAACAATCTGACTATCGGTTGCAACATTCTTTTATTCTAGATTTAAGTACTGTTGCTCAGGTAAAGTGATGGGTTCTTCATTGTATAAAAACCTGTTGTAGTCCTATGGTTCTTTTGTGCTTTCCATCTCATTCTTTTCTACAAATTCATCAATCTTTACATTTGCACTTTCAACAATTTTGTTATAAGCCTTAAGTAGACATTTAAAAGATTTTCTTTTGGTAGAATACCCCAGAAAAATACCTTCATCACTTTTGATGTCAATCTTTCCATTTCTTTGATCTTTTAAGACATAACATTGACTGCCAAAAATTTTGAATTAACTTATATTGGGTGTTTTACCATACCATAGCTCATAAGGAGTCTTCTTTCAGTCCTTTCTTAATTGTACTCTGTTAAGTGTGTTGCTAATAGCTTCCCTCCAGAAGATCTAGGTGATTTCCTTCTCTATCATCAGGGTTCTAGCACAGTCAACTATTGATCTATTCCTTCTCTTAGTAGTCCCATTTTTTTGTGGTGTTCTTTGTGCAGAAACCTATCTTTTTATACCATGCTCATTACAGAAATTAGTGAATTCATCTGATATAAATTCTCCTCCTCTATCTGATCTCAAACATTTTAGATCCTTACCACTTTATTTCTCTACCATAGTCTTATACCATTTAGATATCTTGAATGCTTCAGATTTTTCTTTTAGAAACATGACTGTCATCATTCTAGAATAATCATCAACAAAGAGAATAAAATATCTATCCCCATAATAGCTCTTTGTCCTCATAGGTCCACATAAATCAGTATGGAATAATTCTAGAATATCATCAGATGTATGTGTTTTTCTTTCAAAACTACACTTTGTCATTTTACCTTTTTGACAATTCTTGCACATGATGTTGTCTAGCTTTGTCATCCTCAGTAAGCCTCTTACACTTCTTTTCCTTCTTATCTTCATCATGTTGTCAAAGTTCACATGACACAACCTTTTGTGCCACAGCCATATGTCTTCATTTCTAGTCATCAAGAAAGTGGGGTTATTATCATTCAGATAGAATAAGTTACCTTTGGTTTTTTCACCGGTACCAATCAGTGTTCCTGATTCATTGAAGATATTTTCCTTCTTGTTCTCAAATGCTACTTGATGACTTGAATTATTCAGCTGAGAAACACTCAACAAATTATAATTGAATCATTTTACCCAATAAGTATTTTGACATTTAATCAGGTTATTCAATATTACTGTTCCTTTACCTTCAATTTGACAAGGTGAATCATTTCACATTCTTACTGTACCACCTTTATAGTATTCAAAAGTATTAACCTTTTCTTTGTCACCGGTCATATGGTGAATGCAGCTACTATCTATAATCTAGATATCATTCTTACTAATCTTAGATATGAGTGCAGTTTCTTCATACCTTTCATCTTCATCTCAATCATCCTTCAAAGCTTAAAATACTATCTCGATATCATCATCTGGTTCAGTGTCATTATTTTCATCTTTGCAAGTAGCTAGATAGCTCACCTTCTTGCCTTTGTCCTTTTAATCTCGGGTATCACTTCTTTCTGATCATTGGTAACCTCTGTAATCTTTGTTATCACCTCTGTCAGATTTCTTCTCAAAAGATCTGTTATCATTTTTGTCATCTTTTCTTTTAGGACATCTTGCAACAAAGTGTCCAATCTCTTTACAATTAAAACATACAAGTGGTAACTTGCCTTTGTATTTACCTTTGCCTCTTAACATTCTTTTTTCCATGAGTGCTTCAATTTCATCTAGATCTTCTTCTTCACTTTCACTTTCACTGTCTCTTCTAGATGAGCGTCTCTGACTAGATTTTCTTATTCTCATAGAAGAATTGAATGCTGACTCTAAGCTTAGTAAGACACTATTATCAAAGTTATTCATCTCAAATAAAATTAGTCTACCAATCAGGCTATCAAGAGTGACTATATTATTTACTACTGCTCTCATTTCTTGAATAGCAGAGACTCTAATAGCATATATAGGCAATAGGGTTCTTAGAATTTTACTTATCACTGTCTCCTCTTCAATTGTACCTCCAACACCTCATATAGCATTGACTACTTCTTTTATTCTTGTGCTATACAGTGTGATGTTTTCACCTTCTTTCATTCTGAGATCATCAAACTTTCCTCTAAGGCTTTCTGTCTTGGCTCTTAGAACATTTCCATCACCTCCATGTACAAGTTTCAACTTGTCCCACATTGTTTTTGCATTTTTGCAATCTTTGACATCCTCAAATTTAGCATAAGAGAGTGAGGCTGAAACCTCTATAACCATCCAGTTATGTTGATGCTTTACTCTCAATTGATCTACTATCAATGGTCCTATAGGCAACACATATTTAGTATCTAAGTATTGAGTAATATCATTTCCAATACCTGATAAGTGAAGCTTTATCCTACTTTTCCATGAAGCAAAGTCGTCCTTGTGCAACTTGGGCACATATCATTTGTACATCTTGTGATCTTTACTTATGTCTTGAAATCTTCCTTCTAATCACACAAGCTCTGATACCAATTATTAGTAATAACTGAGAGGGGGGGGTGAATGAATGGCCTCAAAAATTTATCCAATTTAAAATTTAATTCACCAATCAGTACTTCTCCAATTATTAAGTCCCTACAAGATGTATGCCTTTGAAATAATTAAAACAAATAACTGTCTGTTGATTTACCTTGTTTGTCCTTATTCTCCTTGATAACCGATAAGTAGTAAACTCTATTTACCGATACTCAGTAAATATCCAGAGTATACCAATCAATCCATAAATGCATATGTAGAATGTAAAACAATAAAGTATTGAACCATACACATATAACACAAGGATTTTAATTTGGAAACCCTATTAAGGGAAAAAACACTAGGATCAGTACCCCAAATTTTCACTCTTCTGAAGTGAGCCCTGTTAGGAGCCAACCCTATTAAAATTTACAAATACACGGTTAAGTGTGACCTTGTTAGAGGATTTTTTATACATAGGTTGTCACTTAGTAGCTGGCATCTATGCTACCATCCTTGAATCAGTCTCATGACTGTCAATAGGCTTTATGCTAATCTTACTACCATCCTTGAATTAGCCTTCTTCTTAGACAGTCAATAGGCTTTAGGTAAGACCGATGCTACTATCATGAGTCAACCTTCTGGTAATCTGTTAGGATATACCTCAATTATAAAAGACTGTTAAGTCCTACTCTATTAAGAGACTTCATGCTTCAATGGTTAAACTGAAACAAAATGACCTATTTCTAATGCAACTAAATTGTAGATTTTCAGATCTATTTACTTACAATATCTTTCTGATGCAGAATTCTTTAGCTCTCCCTTAGCTTGATTGATCAGGACTGCATGAAGTTTAGCCTTCATCAGTTTCTCTTCAGCATCTTCTATTAGTTCACTCCCCCATGTATCTGATTGATTTTGGAAATGAATTATGCTTTTCTCTTATATAGACATGATATTCCTTAACTTTTGGTTCTTGTTTCTTAGCATGAAAAACAATCTAGCCAAATTGATTTATGACTTTAACTCCTGATTTATCTCATAGTTATCTTCTTGCTAGCTATATAAATCATCTTTAAATCACTTACTTAACTATGGTTGAATAAAACAACCAGTTAAGTCTATCCTTTAGCTTTGCCAGCTAGATATTTATTCATTTTCTGATCTCTTCGTTCTGTCGGTCAATTCTACAGTTCATCGCTGGTGAAAACTACCAATTCCATCTATACAACTTCAGTTAGCTTCAGTTTCTCCATCCATCGGGCATCATTGGATCTTTCTCTTTGTGCATCATTGTTTTTAGCTTGTCGGGCATCCTTTTATTCTTCTTCATCAAGCAACATTGTCTTCTGATCGTCAGGTATCACTGTGACTTTATCTCTATCTTTATCGATGGTGTGCACTCCGCTGGTGTAGTCTGTCACTTGGTGAATACTTGACTTTTATGCATTGCTGAAAGCATAACTCTCTGAAGTCTTTGGCATTATGTATATGACCATACAAATGATATCAAGTTGACATCAATGAAAATACAAACCATTAACTGATTTAATATCTTCCATCATCTTCAGCTTAATATAGTCAAACATTCAATCAGTTACATGTCATCATAAAGTTAATAAAGGATAAGCATGTTTGGTCCACATTATTTAATGCATGGGTAACCGTAATTAATGCATAGATTTAAGATTTAATTTGTGATTGGTTTGGAGAAGTAAATTAAAAGTAAATGATGGAAAGATCCATTGGATCTAAGCTAACCTAAGATCTACGATCTTGATTAAGCGACAAATATTTATTCTACCTAGATGAAGAGGTATAAGATAACCTCAAGGGGTTATTCAAAGGGAATAATTATATGCAAGACAATTGCATGGTCAATTGGTTGATTGGCATGATCTAGTAGAGAAAGCTGAGTAGAGAAGTAGAGAGTTGCAAAAGTGATTTTTTAAAAGATTCCCAAGAAGATCTGAAGATTGAAATGAGAATGGAGGCCACTCAGTGAATTAGCATTAGAGCTTGATTGGATCTGGATTTGCAAATTAAGTTGTATGTATCAGATCACACCTGCTAATTAATTTCTAACCATTATATCAGTCAAAATCCTTTAACCAAGTTGACCTAACATTAATTGTATAAATCCTTTGAGCAAGGTGACATTCAAGTGGAATTTTCTAATACCTCTAACAAGGCCACTCCTGATAGGGTGATTAAATCCTTTAACCAGGGCACATTTCACAATGTTTTTTGTAACCTTTAACAAGGTTGGATCCTAACAGAGCTCACTTCAGAAGAATGAAAACTTGGTAGGATGTTACTGGTGGTTTTTCCCAAATAGGGTTTCCACATTAAATCTTGGTGTCAACTTGTGTGAATGTTTATGTTGAGTTTTATTGTTAAGTTTCTGCAAGTTGATTACATTTGAATAGTAAACTACATATTTATGTTGTTGATTTATGTTGTTGCTACCAATTAGATCTGAGTTTTTTAAAGTGCTATAAAGTTTCAATTGGTACATCTAGACATAACTCATTCACCCCCCCTCTCAGTTATTCTAAATTCATTCTAAAAATTGGTATCAGAGCTTTGGTCTCTTGAAAATAGTTTGAAGGTACTTGGAGAAAAAGATCAAGATGTATAAAAAGGAGGTACCAAAGTTGAATAAAGATAACTTCCCTTCATGGAAGAATTTGATGAAATTGCATCTAGCCGGTATTGGTGATGTTGCTAAGCATTATATTGAACATGATTATGTAGCCCCACAAGCACCTCTCACCGCTGAATAGTTAAGAGAAAAGGAGGAACATAATCAAGCAATGTTGGAGATCACATCATCCCTGAGCTATCTTGAATTTGAAGACATAAAGAACTATAAAAATGCAAAGTAGATGTGGGATACCCTAACAACCATCTATGGAGGATATAAAAATGTGTTGAGAGCAAAATTTGAAAGTTTCAGAGGTAAGTTTGATAAAATGAAAATGCAAGAAGGAGAAAATATAGTTCAATATTATGGTAGGATAAAGGAAGTTGTGAATGCTATTAGAGGAGCTAATAGAACCATTGATGATAACACCATTATGAGAAAGGTATTGAGGAATCTTCATCCTATATATGATATTAGAGCCTCTACAATTCAAGAATTTAGATGTACTCCTAATAATAATTTGACTTTGGATGGTCTGGTCGGCATACTTACTGCATTTGAGATGTCAAATTTTAATAGCTACACTCTACAAGCTATTGAATTTGCATTCAGATCCCAGTTGGTCCTTAACAAATAAAAGAAAGGAAAGTAATGTGTGAAGTAATAGTGACACTACAGATGATGATCTGGAAGAACTTGAGGCACTTATGGCAAGAAGACTATCTAGAGGAAAAGGAAAATTCAAAGGTAAATTTCCTATCATTTGTATTTCATGTAACAAATTTGGTCATATTGTTGTTAGATGTCCTGATAATAATGACAAAGATGAAAGAAGAGACAACAAGTACACAGACAGAAAGGACAACTAAGAATTCAAAAAGTATAAGGATTACAAAGACAAAGGTAATAAATCTTTCTATATAGCTGAAGAAGCTTATGACAGTGGATCTGACAATTCTGATGAAAATGATATAGAAGTTGTGTATGTTTCTATGAAAGATGATTCTAATGATGATGAGAAAAATGCATTAATTTCTTATATAAGTAAAGGTGAGCATTGGATCATTGACAATGGTTGTTCACATCACATGACTGGTGATAAGGATAAATTTGAGACCTTAGATTAGTGCAATGGTGGTTATGTTAAATTTGGTAATGATGCACCATGTCTTGTTAAAGGGAAAGGATCAATTAGATTGACTGACAAGATCAAATGTGATAATTTATATTGGGTTGATGATCTTAACTATAATTTATTGAGTTTTGCAGAGCTGAATACTTCTGGTTTTAGAGTTGAGTTCCATCATAAGAAGGCAAAGATCTTTGATTCCATTGAAGAACTAGTTGGAATTGGAGAGCAGACAAAAGGTAACATGTTCTATCTAGACTTAAATGATGAAACATGCTCGGTTGCACAATATAATGATGTTTGGCTATGGAATAAAAGGTTATGTCATGTAAACTTTGATAACTTGGTAAGCATAAGAAAATTGAAAAAGGTTAGAGGGCTGCCTAACTTAAAGAAACCTAAAAAATGCAATGTGTAAGCAATGTCAATTGGGAAAAATGTCTAAATCTAGTTTCAAGAGAAAAAGTCATACTTTTGAGGAAATTCTGGAATTGGTTCATATTGACCTTTGTGGTCCCATTGGTGAGAAAAGTTACTGTGGAGATAGATATTTCATTCTATTTGTTCATGATTACTCTAGAATGATGACTGTTATGTTTCTTAAGGAAAAATCTGATGCATTCCAGTTATTTAAGTGGTACTTGGAAAAAGTTGAAAAGGAGACAAGCAAAAGTCTGAAATGTTTGAGATCTGACCGAGGAGGTGAGTTTGTTTCTAATGAGTTTAACATGTTCTGCAATGACCAAGGTATAAAAAGGCAAATATCCACGCCTAGGACACCACCACAGAATGGTATTGCTAAAAGGAGAAATAGATCTATCATGGACTGTGCCAAAACACTAATGATAGAGAAAAATGTTGCACATAACTATTGGAGAGAAGCTATGAGTACAATAGTCTATACCCTGAATAGAGTATAAGTCAAGAAAGGTACTAATGGTACACTTTATGAGCTATGGTATAGATATGCACTTAATGTAATATATTTTAAAGTTTTTGGAAGTAAATGTTTCATACTGAAGGATAACAAAAATGGAAAACTTGATGCTAAAGGTGAGGAAGGCATATTTCTTGGTTATTCAACTAAAAATAAAGCATATAAGTGTTTGAATTCTAACGCTAAAAAAATTGTGGAAAGAACAAATGCTAGAATTGATGAATATGCAGAAAGAAATAAAGTAGAAAGCACACAGGAACCTGAAAGTTACAAATCATTTGTCTATCTAGATGAGGAAGACTCTAATGTATTACCTAAACCTGAGAAAGAGGTTGTCGAGCAACAACTAGCACCTGTCGATTCATAGAATGAGGTTTCCGAGCAATAGAAAGTAATGGCCGCGCTACCTGATGGAGATGCCAAGACATAGAATCAACCTGAATTGAACATGAATAATGAATATAAAGCAAAAAAAGAACCTGCTCTAGCAAAGTATGTGAGAAGGCACCGCAAACCTGATCAAATCATAGGATCCAAGGATTCTACAGTTATGAAAAGAAGTAAGTTAAGAGACAGTACATGCTTGTTATGTGATTTTGAGCCTAAAACAGTAAAATATGCTTTAGAGAATGAAGAATGGATACAAACCCTGAATGAAGAGAATGAATAGATTGAAAAGAATAAGACCTGGACACTTGTACCTAGGCTGAATGACAAAAATGTAATTGGTACTAAGTGGGTATTTAGAAATAAGCTAAATGTACATGGAGAAGTAACAAGGAATAAAGATAGACTGCTATGCAAGGGTTATGCACAAGAGGAAGGAATTTATTATGGAGAAACATTCACCCCAGTTGCAAGGTTGGAAGGAGTCAAAACCTTACTTGTATATGCAGCCTACAAAGGTTTTAAAGTTTATCAGAGGGATGTAAAGTCAACATTTTTGAATGGGATATTAGAAGAAGAAGTGTACATTGAACAAGCTGATGGATTTTTTGACCCAAGCAAGAGGAACATGGTTTCTAGACTACACAAGGCACTATATGGATTGAAGAAAGCACCAAGAGAATGGTATGAGAGATTGCACAATTATTTGATAAAGATTGGATTCACAAGGACCAATGACAAAAAAAATCTATATTTGAAGTCAGAACAGGGTAAAGGTACTTTATTAGCTAAAATTTTTGTTGATGACATTATATTTGGTGGACAAGATGTGGTATGCCAAACATTTTCAAAAGAGATGCAAACTGAATTTGAGATGTCTATGTTTAGTGAGATCAAATTTTTTGTTGGCATACAAATATATCAAATAAAGAATGGTATCTACTTTACTCAATTAAAATATGTCAAGGAGATACCAAAATTTTTTGGAATGAAAGAATCAAAACCAATCGAGTACACCCATGGCTACTGGACAGAAGTTAACAAAAAATGATGATACAAAAGAAGTGAATCAAACCCTTTATAGGTCAATGATTGGAAAGCTGCAATATGTTGTGCACAACATACCTGATATTGCTCTAGCTATTGGAATTGTTGCAAGATTTTCTGCCAATCCCAAGGAGGCTCATATGATGGAAATAAAAAGAATTATGAGATATTTGAAGGGTACAGAGGAATATGGTCTGTATTACAAAAAGAGTGATAAGTTTGAACTCACAGTTTACACTAGTTCTGATTGGGATAGAAATGTGGATGATAGGAAAAGCACCACAAGTGGCACATTTCTTTTTGGAAAGAGATTGGTTTCATGGACAAGCAAGAAATAGAATTGCACCTCACAACCTATAGCTGAAGCCGAGTATGTGGCAGCAACAATCAATTGCTCTAATATTATGTGGTTGAAGATACTCTTGAAGGGTAGGAAAGAGACGATCATAGAATCAATTGTTATATATTATGATAACATGATTGCCATTAATATTTCTAACAACCCTGTGATGAACTCTAACACAAAGCATTTAGCTATCAAGTATCATTACTTGAGAGAACTAGTTCAAAACAAGGAAGTAAGACTAGAATATGTGCATACTAAGGAACAGTTGGCAGATATATTTACAAAAGCACTACCCAAGGATGCTCATGAGTATCTGTGAGGTAAATTAGGGGTGATTCCCCTAATTGAGGCTAATTAGTTTAGAATGGAAGTGTTGCATCAAATGTTATATTTACAATATTTGACACATTGATGCACAGGAAGGCAAACTTTAGGAAGCTGCCTAAAGCTGTGAAAGAAAGAAAACGATAGAAAAGAGGATCAGTCATAAACTAAGATGAGAGGAACAACATGATATAGAGTTAGAACTAAAGAATAAACATGATGAAGATGTCAACATCTTTGGCATTGTTGTCAAAGAGGGAGAGTTTTCCTACTTAGAGAAAAAGGGAGAGATTACTGAAAGAGGGAGTCTATAGATGAACATAAATAGAAATATTTTAGTGTGATTACAGACACAGAGGGAGAAATGTTTCACAAGATGAGAATCAGAATGAAGCTAAAGACAATAATGAAGATTTGTTCATATCATGGAACATAGGTAGACTTTTTGGATTGTATGGAAACTATGTTTGTGAAATTATTATTTTAAAGTTTTAGTGTTGCCATTAATGCCAAAGAGGGAGATTGTTGGAAAGCTACAATGTAAACAATTGTTGTTTTGTCATTGATGTCAAATATTTTCTGGTGAGACTATTTCTATTTGTTTGAATACCATATCTATTGATTATTGAAGAAGATTTAAAGGCAAGGATAACAAGAAGACCAAATGAAATGGTTGAGTTATGGGAAACTACAAGGGTACTTGATTAGTTGGTACATTGGCAAAGTAATGTGTTGTTTGTCTATAACAGTAAGTTATGATGTCAGTTTACTAGGAACAGTATATGCCAAGAAAATTTTGTGTCGACCGATTACCTGTGTATGCCAATCATAATTTCTATTGTCGATCGAGCACCAGTAAATTGTCGAAGAAACAAGTGATGACAGAGTGGAAGAACACAATGTTGTCTGAGCACCAGTATTTTGGTAATTGTTGAGATTTGAGATCTCTAGCTGACATAATTCAATCTATTGGGATATTTAAAGTTAATTAAGGATAAGCATGATCGGTCCACATTATTTAATGCACAGGTAATTGTAATTAACGCATGGATTCAAGATTTAATTTGTGATTGCTTTGGAGAAGTAAATTAAATGTAAATGATGGAAAGATCCATTAGATCTAAGCTAACCTAAGATCTATGATCTTGATTAAGCGGAAAATATTTATTTTACCTAGATGAAGAGGTATAAGATAACCTTGAGGGGTTATTCAAAGGGAATAAGTATATGCAAGAGGATTGCAAGGTTAATTGGCTGATTAGCATGATCTAGCAGAGAAGCCGAGAGTTGCGAAAGTGATTTATTTATGGATTCCCAAGAAGATCTAAAGATTGAAATGAGAATGGAGGTCACTCAGTGAATTAGCATTAGAGATGAATTAGATCTGGATTTGTAAAGTAAGTTGTAAGTATCAGATGACACCTATTTATTACTTTCTAACCATTGTATCAGTAAAAATCCTTTGACCAGGTTGACCTAACGATCATTGTATAAATCCTTTGAGCAAGGTGACATTCAAGTGGAATGTTCTAAGACCTCTAACAAGGCCACTCCTGACAGGGTGATTAAATCCTTTAACCAGGTCACATTTAGCAATGTGTTTTGTAACCTTTAGCAGGGTTCGATCCTAATAGAGCTCACTTCAGAAGAGTGAAAACTTGGTAGCATGTTACTAGTGGTTTCCCCAAATTGGGTTTCCATGTTAAATCTTGGTGTCAACTTGTCTGAATGTTTATGCTGAGTTTTATTGTTAAGTTACTGCAACCTGATTACATTTGAACAATAAACTACATATTTATGTTGTTGCTACTGAGAAGATCTGGGTTGTTTAAAGTGCTATAAATTTTAAATTGGTACATCTAGATCTATGGATAACTAATTAACCCCCCCTTTGAGTTATTCTAAATTCATTCTAACAATTCTATTTAAAGCCTCTAACAAGGTCGCACTTAACAGTGTGTTTGTAACCTTAACAGGGTTTCCACGTTAAAAATCCATGTGTCAAATGTTTATATGGTTCATTTATTTTATGTTTTTCTTTACACATTACTAAAATAGGATGATCGATAAACACTAATTTATTTGTTGTATTTCGGTAAATACTAGACTTCTATTCAGAAAACCTTAACAAAAAGGATTAATAGTGAACTCCGAGCAGTAGTTATTTGATAAGATTATTTATAGGAATTCATGTTGTAGGAGTGAAGATAACTAGAGGTTTATATTTGAGATATAAATTTTTGACTGGTTTATTGGATTAATTTTTGAGGCCACTGATTCACCACCCTCTTAGTTATTCTAGAAATTGGTATCAGAGCTTTTGTGCTTGGAAGGGGAGTTTAAAGACTCAAGTAAAAGATCACATGAAGATGAGAAAATGGGAAGTGCCTAAGTTGAACAAAGACAAATTTGCATCATGGAAAAGTAGGATAAGACTCCACCTATCAGGTATTGGAAATGATGTTACTCAATACTTGGATACTGAATATGTGTTGCCTACAGGACCTCACACACTTGATCAATTGAGAGAACATCATGAGCACAATTGTATGATGATAGAGATTAATTCCTCACACTCTGATGTTGAATTTGAAGATGTCAAAACATGCACCACTACAAAGAAAATGTGGGACAAATTGAAGCTAGTACATGGAGGAGATGAAAATGTACTAAGAACTAAGGCAGAAATTTTAAGAGGTAGGTTTGATGACATAAGAATGAAAGAAGGAGAAAATATCACTTAGTATAGCTACAAAATCAAAGAGGTAGTCAATGCTATCCAAGGAGTTGGAGGTGTACTTGAAGAAGAAATAGTGGTAAGTAATCCTAAGAACCTTATTATTTGTTTATGCTATTAGAGTATCTTCTATACAAGAAATGAGAGCAGTATCATATAATAATGTCACTCTAGATTGTTTGGTTAGTAGAATCATTTCATTTGAGATGAATAACTTTGACAACAGTGTCATACCATGTATTGAGTTTGCATTCAAATCTTCTTTGAAAATAAGTAAGTCAAGTCATAAACATACTATGAAAAATGATAGTGAAAGTGATAGTGATTACCAATATTTTGATGACATTGAAGCACTAATGGCTAGAAGATTGCAGAGAGGAAAAGGTATATACAAAGGGAAATTACCACTTGTATGTTTTAATTATGAAGAGATTTGACACTTTGCTGCTAGATATCCTAACAAAAGAAAAGAAGACAGAAATAGTAACAGATCATATGAAAAGAAGTTTGATAGAGGTGATGACCAAGATTACCGAAGCAACTGACAGTCTAATAGAATAGACAACCGAGACTAAAAGGACAAAGGAAAGAAATATTGTTACCTGGCTAAAAACAAAATAGAGAATAATGACACCAAATATGATGAAGATATTGGGGTGGTATTTGTTTCTATGAAGGATGATTCAGACGAAGAGGAAAGGTATGTAGAAACTACACTCATATCTAAGGTTAGTAAAAATGATGTTTGGATTATTGATAGTAGTTGTACTCACCACATGACTAGAGATAAAGAAAAGTTTGAAAATTTTGAATATTATAATGGTGGATCAGTAAGAATTGGAAATAGGTCACCTTGTCCAGTTGAAGGTAAAGGAACTATAATGTTGAATAATTTGATCAGATGTGAAAATGCATACTGGGTAAAAGGACTTAACTATAACCTATTGATTTTTTCACAACTAAACAACATAGTTCACCGAGTTGCATTTGAGAACAAGCAGGCAAAGATCTTCAATCAATCAGGAAGGTTGATCGAAACTGGTGAACAAACAAAAGGTAACCTATTCTATCTTGATGTTATTAACAACACTTGTTTAATAGCTAGAAATGAAGACATAAGGTTATGGCATAAGAGGTTATGTCATGTGAACTTTGACAACATAGTTAGGATAAGAAATAAAAGGAAATTAAGAGGCTTACCGAGAATGTCAAAACCTAACCATGTAATGTGTAAGAATTGTCAAAAAGGTAAAATGCCGAAGTCTAGTTTCAAGAGAAAAACCTACACATATAATGTTATTCTAGAATTAGTCCATACTGACCTATGTGGACCCATGAGAACAAAGAGCTACTATGGAGATATATATTTCATTCTCTTTGTTGATGATTATTCTAGAATGATGACAGTTATGTTCTTAAAAAAAATCAGAAGCATTCAAGATGATTAAATGGTATAAAGCTATTGTAGAAAAACAAAGTGGTAAGGAAATGAAATTCTTAAGATCAGATAGAGGAGGAGAATTTATTTATGATGAATTCACTAACTTTTACAATGAGCGTGGAATTCAAAGATAGGTTTCTGCACCAAGAACACCACAACAAAATAGGATTGCTGAGAGAAGGAACAAATCAATTTTTTATTTTCCAAGAACACTGATGATTGAGAAAAGAATCACTCAAACATTCTAGAGGGAAGTGTTAGTACTATTGTCTACACATTGAACAGAGTTCAATTAAAGAAAGACACAAATAAGACACTCTATGAACTATGGTATGGATATACACCCAATGTAAGTTACTTTAGAATTTTTGGTAGTCAATGTTATTTTGAAAGAAGATAGAAATGGAAATATTGACTCCAAAGGTGAAGAAGGAATACTTTTAGGGTATTCTACCAAAAGGAAGGCATATAAATATCTTAACAAGTCCTCTAACAGAATCATTGAAAGTGCAAATGTCAGAATAGATGAATTTACAGAGAAATATGATGAGGAAAGAAAAAAGGAACCAAAAGACTACAACAAGTTTGTTTACAATGAAAAACCTAACGCTCTTCTTTAGCAACAGTGTATAGCTCCTGAGCAACAGAAAAATGCACCCGAGCATCAGGCTGCAAACACCAAAAATTAGGAAATTGCCTAAGATGATGTACCGAGTGATGGAGATTAGAATGAAGCACAAGATGATGATCAGAATGATGAAAAAAGATGTGAACTGATACTTTCCAAGTATGTTAGAAGACACCATCCACAGAACCAGATCATAGGAGATAAGAAGGTTGGAATGAGAACAATAAGTATGTCACTAAACATTAGATGTTTAATTTGTGATTTTGAGCCTAAATATTTTAATAATGCACTTGAAAATGAAGAATGGTTCAGTTCTATGAATGAAGAGATAGAATATATTAAGAAGAACACAACATGGACATTAGTACTGAGACCAGATGACAAAAATT
This sequence comes from Thuja plicata, assembly GCA_018584345.1. NCBI lineage: Eukaryota > Viridiplantae > Streptophyta > Pinopsida > Cupressales > Cupressaceae > Thuja > Thuja plicata. Next base: position 507,839 of record MU224587.1, on the reverse strand, counting down.
TCATCGGTACTAAATGGATATTTAGAAATAAGCTGAATGAGAATGGACAAGTCACAAGGAACAAAGCAAGATTAGTATGAAAGGGATATGCACAAGGAGAATGTATTGACTGTGGAGAAACCTTTACACCCATTTCTAGACTAGAAGGAGTCAGAATTCTACTTGCTTATACTGCTTACAAAGGATTCAAGGTATACCAAATGGATGTCAAATCTACATTCCTAAATAGAATATTAGAGGAAGAGGTATACATTGAACCACCAGAAGGGTTTTTTGATCCTAACAAGAGAACACATGGTTTGTAGACTACACAAAGCCTTGTATGGATTGAAACAAGCACCGAGAGAATGGTATGAAAGACTTCACTCCTATGTCATAAGTATTGGATTTGTAAGAACTAGTGAAAACAACAATCTGTATTTGAAAGAAGATACTGATGATAACAATTTTGATTTCTGAAACATTTTTTGATGATATCATATTTTGAGGTAATGATATGTTATGCAAATCATTTGCAAATGAAATGAGCAAAGAGTTTGAAATCTCAATGTTTGGGGATATCAAATTCTTTCTTGGTCTACAGATTCTTCACCAGGATGCAAGCATATACATCACTCAATCCAAATACATCAAGGAAGTTCTCAATATATTCAAGATGGAAGAATCCAAGCTAGTTGGAACACCTATGGAAACCAGATGCAAGCTGAAAAAGGAAGACAAGTCACCCAAGGTAAATCATACCCTATATAGATCTATGATTGGAAAGATAATGTATGTTGTTAATACTAGACCAGATATAGCACATGTAGTTGGAATAGTTTCAATATTCTCTACTAATCCCAAGGAATCACACATGACTGTTGTCAAAATAATTTTGAGATATCTAAAGAATACCAAGGAATATGGTCTTTGGTATAACAAAAAGGGCAAATTTGAGCTTCAAGTATATACAGATGTTGATTGGGCTGGAAACCTAGATGACAAGAAGAGCACAATAGGAGGAGCATTCTTCATGGGTGATAGAATTGTTACATGGATCATTAAGAAGCAAGGTTGCATCTCACAATCCATTGTAGAAATAGAATATGTGGTTGTTGCTACAAATTTCTCTAATACTGCATGGATCAAACAATTACTAGAAGTTATGCATATGAAAATTCTTGAATCAATGATTATCTATTGTGATAATACAAGTACAATTAACATTTCAAAGAATCTAGTCATGCATTATAGGACTAAGCATATTGCTATCAAGTATCATTACTTAAGAGAACAAGTTCAAGAGAAAGAGACGATACTAGAATATGTTCAATCAAAGGAACAATTAGCAGACATATTCACCATGTCATTGCCTAAAGATACATTTGAGTACCTAAGAAAGAGACTAGGGATCTGACCTTTGTCTATTGGTCACTAAGCTGACTAGGAGGTTGCATCAGCGTACACACAATCAGAAGATCATTCATGTTGATGTAAGCAAAGAGATGGAATGAAAAGATACATCTGTACACAACAAGGTACTTATCTACACTGAAAACCAGATGTATTTATTGGCTAATACAGAGCTACATTGTTGATGGAAAGGGAAATTCAAGGAATATATTAAAAAAAGAGGAATGACTTTGGCATTGTTGTCAAAGGGAGAGAATATCTAGAAGGGAGAGAATATCCAGATGGGAGAGATGTAACTTGTGATGGAGAGATAACTTAAGGGAGAGATTATATTTATATGAAATATCCATCAAAGTAAAGAACATCATGAGGGAGATAATACATCCAAAGGGATAGAAGTATTATATGAAACATATTGTTGTCAAAGGAAAAAAAGATATCCATCAGAGAGAGGAACAGTCAAAGGGAGAGAAAAGATTAGAATCAGAAGTTGCTACATCTATCCATTAAAGGGAAACAAGAATAGAAGAAAGTACTCTGCAAGAATCAAATCTAAGCTATAAGAGCTTATTGAGAGTCAGACATTTGTATTGGTTATAGAAAAATAAGCTTGGTAAAGTTTTGATGAACCACAACTAATATATTTCATATTGTATTATTATTATGTAGTGTTTTTCCATCAATGCCAAAGGGAGAGATTGATGAACCATAACTGATTGAATGTTTGAAGTTGTTAAGTTGATGATCACCGAGATGCATAAAGTTAATGCAAGACATTAAATCAGTTAATGTATTGTATTTTCATTGATGTCAACTTTACATAATCTAATTGGTCATATTCATATTGTAAAATACTTCAAAGAACCAAAGGAATAATGGTTATGTTATCAATAATGCAGTGAGGCCTACCCCACTCTGACATAATCTTAAAACTATTTCTCATGCTCTCCAGTCAATACTAATTTTGCTATAGTCAGACTTTTGGGGCACATCTATTACTTTATGGGTCCGTGGAAACCTTCACTTGTATACAAACACCTGATTATGTAAATCAGGAAATCTATATAATACTCTATGTTAGTAATGAAGATTTCCCTACAGAACTTGGTTTTGATGGTTTTGTATATTGGATTAGTATATGTGGATGTTAGATGTAATCAAGATGCAAAATTGTTAAAAGTTATGTTTATGCATGTGGAATAGATGCAGATATTGTTAAGTTCAATAATCTTTAATGCAAGTGTGAGTGAATGTGTGTTCAACTAACATTATGTATTCTATTATTTTTATGTATTGATTTATTGGACCTACTGATGTGTGCAATGAGTGTGCAGGAATGTTGACCATGGTACTAATCGGGGATTCAGGAATGGACCTTTGTGAAAAAATCGTGATGCTAAGGCCCTGTCTATATAAGGAGACATGGACCTCGTTGTATTGTCTTTTTATTCGTAAAAGTGTGGTGTATGATTGTAATTTATTTAATTAAGTAATTGTATAATAAGTCATGCTCATGTGAAATTGTTGTGTCACTTGACACATGTGCACTCTATGTGTTGGCATGACTAGTGAATGTGACTAGCATAGGCTTAACCTTACCCAAGAGTTACCTAGTATAGTC
>MU224587.1:476758-497906 GCA_018584345.1 Thuja plicata | reverse complement strand
TGGAGGACAGAGTACCTTAGGAGGGTGATAAGTTGAGACACCAGGAGTGTAGAGTCTCCAAGTGTGGAGGGATAAACATGGGTATATGGGTGCCCATGATGCCAAGAAAGGTAAAGTTACTCCAGTTTCCATTGAAGGGCATGGAGGTGAAGAGTAGAAATCTGTTCATGATTCCATGTGAGGCCATGGAATAGGATTATATTTGTGGTACTTAGGAATGTTGAGTCCATGTGTGGCCCATTCCTAGTGTACGTATTTTGTATAATTGGCTTTCTCCTCCTGGGCTAGTACACTATCACCCCACTTTTGGAGAAGGTTTCTTGGAGACCTTCTTTTTGTTAAACCTTAGGAGGGAATTTCTTTATGGATTATTGTTGGTTTTGATATTGTGAGTAATTGTTTGTATGTATGTCTCCCATTCATTTCTGGATCCCCTAGCTCGGGGATGGCCTTGCAAAGGCCTAGGCTGGGAGGTGAGCCTCCATGGTCAACCTTGATGTTCATGCAGGTTCAAAGGAAGCTTCTGAAAGTTTTGCTGAAGTCTTAGTGTCTTGGATGAAATTTCTACCTCAAAGTCTTTTTCGGTTCAAGTTTCTGCCTTGTAAATCTTGAAAGGGTTTTGGAAATTGTAACCTTCTTGTTTGAAGAAACTTATAAATCAGTGTATTTCATTTCTATTAATGAGATTAGTATTTGAAACTTTATTGTTATCAAGATGAGTTTATAATTGTTTTACTTATATAGTGGAAAAAGGAACCTCAAGAACTATTACTCTAATTAATGTTGTCATTCTATATTGATACTTCAATTAATTTAATTTGCAAACATTTTTGAAAAGTTATCTTTTCCTCTAGTTGATATAACATGTTTAAATGAAAGTTTTAAGTTTCTTTAAGCTAAGGTTTTAAGGCCCAGATTTTTGGGCATGATAAATGCATTAAAGTTTAGTATACACCAAGTGACAACAGACACCGACGGACAGTGCACACGGATGCACAAAGAACCCTGAGAGAACAATCACAATGTTAATTGAGCAAGATACCTGAGAAAGCATTACCGATGGACAAAACCAAAGATATACCCAATAGATAGAACCAAAGAGATACCCGATAGACAGACAACCTCAACGGATAGACAGAGATGCCAGAGGACAACTGAAGTCAAGACTGAGAAAACAAGGACTTAAAAACTGATCAAAAATGAAGTTCAGAAACAAAAAAATACTTAGTTGGAAAGAGCTAAACATGGATTTAACTGGTTGATTACATTGTTTACATCGACAACTTAAAATCTAGAGATAAGCTATAGTTTTATTTGAGTTGTCAAGGAGAAATCTATGGGATAAAACTAAAGCAAGCTTTAAAGAAAAAATGGCGAGATTTTTGGATCACATCAAGAGAAAGAAGGATAATAAATTAGAAATGGTCATAATAATATCTATAAAAGAGACAAGCTAATTCATTATGAATTGGTGTGGGTGAATAGAGAAGAAGATGTTGAAGAGAATACTGGTGAAGGAAAAGACTTCATACAGTCCTGATCAATCAAGATAAAGAACATAGCTAATATTTCTGTAAGCACCGAGAAATAGAGAAACAACATCACTGAGTAGAAAGAAGTGGAGAAAAGGTATTGAAAAAAAATATTGATTAGAAAGGTATTATGAGCTTACAATATATCGGAAAATCTGCAAGTCTAAGTTGTATGTATGAACAAATCATTTATTGTTTTAGTTTAACCATTGTATCTGAAAGTCTCTTAACTAAGCAGGACTTAACAATCCTTTCTATATTGAGATACATCCCAAGGAGTATCAAAAATTTTAGTCATGAATATAGCATAGAGAGATGTCAGATATCAAGTGACAAACTATTCTATTTAAATCCTCTAACAAGGTTGCACTTAACAGTGTGTTTGTAACGTTAACAAGGTTTCCACATTAAAAATCCATGTGTCAAATGTGTATATGGTTCATTTCTTTGATGTTTTGTTTACACATTACTAAAATAGGATGATCGATAAACACCAAGTTATTTGTTGTATTTTGGTAAATACTAAACTGTTATTCGGTAAACCTTAAGAATAAGGATTAACAGTGAACTCCGAGTAGTAGTATTTTGATAAGATTATTTAAAGGCATTAATCTTGTAGGACTGAAGATAACTAGAGGTTTATATTTGAGATATAAAGCTTTGGCTAGTTTATTGGATTAATTCTTGAGGCCATTGATTCACCCCCCCCCCCCCCNTTGATTCCCCCCCCCCCCCCCCTTACTTAGTTATTCTAATAGGATCTTGATCTTGATAATTCTAGCTTCCATATCTATGTCTTCTATGTATCTGGAATGCTAGGATCCTGTGTTTGAATCTTCCTTGTTTGTTATTATGAATTTTTATTGCTTAAAATTGGAAGAATAGGTTTTTGGATCAAATCTGTGGTTTTTCCTTCATGATTGCATGCCAGATCTGTGTTTTGGGCATAAGAATTTCATTTAATTGCTTTGGTTGTAATATGGGCATCGGGGTTTTCATTTGATATGATTTTGTTGTCAAAATTGTCATTAGGGTTTCAGATCTATGAAAGATGTTTCCTTTGTGAGAGAATTTATCATTGTTGCCAAAAATGAATTGTAGTCTTCGGATCTATAAATCCCTTACCTTGTAAGGAAGAAAGCACACCCTTACCAGGTTCTTGTCCAAACCCTAGATCCAGCTCTGCATGGAAAAAAACAATAGAGATTATTTGCATGAAGAATTTCATTTGAAAATTAATATTAAATGCTTATCATTTCCTTGTTTAAATCAATTGCATGGCTTTAAGAAAAATCCTTCTATCTTCTTCTTTTAGAGCTATTTATTGGAAGCATATCTCTATTATTGGAAAAATAATGTTATCAATTTATTTCTAAAAAAAAGGAAAAGACAATTACTAATGTTGCTAAAAAATTAAATTAAAAAAAATATTGGTGTTTGCTAGAAAAACGCAATTCACCAGATTTAAAAAGATAAATTATAAAAGAAATTAAAAATAAATAAATAAACAATGTTTATTATTAAACTGTTGTTTATTATTAAATAAGATGTTGTTTATTTAAATCTAAAAACAAAAGTTTGAAATTTTTTAAAAATAAAATAAAATAAAATTTGTTGAGGGAGGCGATGGCCACCACACCCCCCAACTTCCTGTGTCCCGGCTGCCGCAAAACCCACTGCATGGGTAGTGGGGCCACGGGGATTGCGGTACCACTGCATAGTGCAGTGGCCTGCATTACACCCGCTGTACCCACTGCACAGTTGGCCGCGGGTGGTGGGTGGGGTCGCAGGGTGTAGAGTCCCACGGGGCCCACACACCTTGGTCCCCCACTTAAGTTTTTTTGAATTAAAGTTTTTTTTAGATTAAGTTTAATATATTGTTTTTTAATATTATTTAATTTTTTTATAAAAGATTTAATTTATATGTTTAGTTTTATTACCAGTTTTTTTATTAACAACTTTAATCATTATTATTATTATTATTATTATTATTATTATTATTATTATTAAGGTTTATTTAGTATTATTAATATTCAATAATTAATATTGTTATTATTATTATTTTTAATCAATTGTAATTATTAATTAAAGATTAATAATTTATACATAATATTAGTATTAATATTAATTCTAGGTGTTATTTATATTAATGAGATTTGTTTTATTTGATTCGATGGATTTAGGAAGGATCTGTATTTGAGAAATAGAGTTATTTAACTCGTTTAATTATGTGATCTTAAAATGATCTATTTTTGAAATACTTGATTTGAATGCTTTTATAAGAATATAGATGTTTTCAATAACTTTGATTCGTAGTTATGCATGGATTCTTTCACGTGTACTCTCTTAGTAAACTACAACTTTTATGATGATATATGTATGTCATTGCATTCTTTGTGGATTATTTGTCATTGCATCTGGGACTATGTCAATTTTTAGGTTATGAAACCAGAGGTTTTGAGATTTTTGTTTCTTTATGGTGTAATGTGTGTTTCCAGGGCATGTTTCTTATGATATCATTTTTTGTCTCAATTCTTTATACCTAACATGGTTTGTCTATACTATCTTATGTGATTCTTTGAGAGCAATTTAAGTGGTTTTGGTTAATTGAGAACAGGTGTATTCCTATATGAGCAGGAAGCAGTGTGAGATTTATGTCTTACTTTTGTGATTTTCTTTTGAACCTAGGGTAGGTTACCTAGTTTTTTAGTGGGGGGTGGCTTGCAATAAGCGTTGGGGCCCACAAGTGGCTACCAGGATCACTTATTGTAAGTAATCTTAATAAGTGATAACATAATTATTAATTGGGGTTTTAAAATGAACTAATAAGATATGTTTCCTCACCAATGCTTGAGTGCTATTAGAGGATAAGATGGAGGATGAGATAATGCTTTCCGCCTCAAGGGGTGTGTGTCTAGCATAGTTAGTGACTTTTTCTATTTGAGAGGTCATTGATACCATGTATGGACACTTGAGTTTCGGGGTCCAAAGAGACACCAGGACAAAACTTAAGGGTTAGACGTATATGATGACACTTCCCTATATGCAACTTAGGTTATCCTACATGTGTTGGCTGCCTCTGGTATTGTGTAGATTCCCTCTTGAGTTTTAGAAAGGTTCTAGGATCTTCCTATACATTTATTTATGATGTCTTATGTACCTTTGGTGTTACCTTCTTGTTGTATACCCATGTGAGTGGGCCTGATATTATCTCCTTAGCATAGTGGGAATAGACCTTTGGTTCCATGAGGTCAGGTGGAAGTGATTCATATTACCATTGAGATCTGACATTCTTCTTCATGCTTAGATGATCCTTGTTGCAGTTCTACCTTCTTATCCTTCTAGACACTTTTTCAGTTTCATGAGTTACATACTTGTACTATATGTGTATATTGGTTAACATCCTTTCAGAGGATGTATTGTATTGTTATGTATTACTGCATACCCTACAAATTGTGAAGAGGATGTTGATTCATGTATGTATACCTTGGGTATCAGTTGTATATGGTCTTATTATATGAAATGTATATTATGGATTCAGTTGATGTATCTTTTATGTTAGTTCTTTATATTTGATCTTTGTAGATTAGTTTTCTTAAGTAATTCTACTTAAAGGAACTCTCGAGCTTTGTTACCTTTGTTGATTTGTATTTATGTGTATGCAATTTATCTCATTGTGTTGCTTCCATGTTGTTATCATTGTTGATTGGTAACATTTAAAAAAAAATTCTTGTTAACTTAGTGGCATGTTTAGGTTAGTTCTCCTGGGTTCCCTGGCGGGGCATTATATAAATCCCTTAACAAGGTAGAATTTAACAGGTCTTTTGTATAAATCATCTAAAAAGATGGCTTTGTAAGGAGTCCTAAATCCTCTAGTGAGGTAGATCTTAATAGGTATCTTTGTACTTCTAACAAGGTAGTAGTCACTCTTAACCAGGTGAGCCCCTAACAAGGTATTGTAAGCTCATAATAGGGTAATGCTTTAAATGTGCTGAAGAGATTTGTGGGTGTCATCCCCACCATATTTTTATCCCTCTTACAAGGGTTTCCATGATAAAAATAGTGGTGTTATGAGTTATGCTTTATGGATGTTTGAATTTTTTTACTTCTACTACATAGTTACTCTTGCGTGTTTCATTGCTTACAAGTAAATTAAAAGTATTATCAGCTTATTGGTTGAAATAGTACATAAATCCTATTTGAACTGATTCAAGTTCCCCTCTCAATGCTTCTATATACTAACATGTTGAAGGTGTCCAAAAAATGCTTCCCCATCATCACTAATTCTATCTCTTATCAATAGTTGTACTAGATCTAGAAAACATTTAGGATTCTTACCATATATAATTTGAAAAGGATACTTTCTTGTTGATCTATTGATAAAAATATTATATGAAAATCTTCCTAGGGTAATGCCAAGTCCCATTTTTTGGGATTCTCTCCAACAATGCACCTTAACAAATTTCCCAAACTCTTATTGACTGCCTATGTTTGCCCATCTATTTGAGGATGATAGAAACTACTAAACTATAACTTGGTCCCCATGTTCTTCCATAAATCCCTCCAGAAATGACTTAAAAATTTGGTATCCCTATCAGATGTAATAGTATTTGGAATACCATGTAACTGAACAAATTTTGAAAAAAAAAAAAATTGCAACTCCTGTTGCATCATTAGTTGTTTTATAGGAAATAAAATGAACCATATTTGAGAATCTATCAACAACTAAAAAAATGGAATCAACACCTCATTGGGTGTGTGGAAGCCCCAACACAAAATCCATACTCAAATCTATCCATGGTTCAATAGGTAATGGTAATGACATATACAAACTCTTGTTCTATGAATGTCCTTTAGCCACTTGACAGATTATACACCTTGTCACATACTTAGTGATGCCCATTTTCATCTTTGGATAGTAGTATTTTTCTTCTACCAAGTCTATTGTCTTATCATTTCCAAAATTTCCAGTCATCCCACTACTGTGAAATTCTTTGATAATATTCTCTCTCATAAAACTAGCTGGTATACAAAGTTGTTTCCCTTTAAAGAGATAACTATGCTACATAAAATATTCACCTTAGATATAATCCAAATTACTAGATGGTGGACCTTTTAGTTTTTCTACAATCTCCCAGAAATCATCATTAGACTCAAATAAATTCTTGATGACATCAAAACCAATGACTTTAGTTTCCATTGTGGTTAACAGTGCAACATGCCTACTTAAAGCATCTACAACCTGATTTTTTTTCTAGACTTATGCTTCAAAATAAAGGTATAGCCCTGTAAGAAAGAGACCCATTTGGCATGCCTACTATTCAACTTTTTTTGTTTTTTCAAGTATCTCAAGTCAATATGGTCTGTAAATAACACAAACTCTTGTATAACCAAATAATGCTTTCAATGTCGTAATGCTTGAATAATTGCATACAACTCTAAATCATACGTAGAATAATTATTCCTTACTTCATTCAAATTTTCGCTAAAGAAAGATATTGGTCTACATTCTTGGATAAGTAAAACACCTCTTCCAACATGGGAGGCATCACATTCTACTTCAAATGCCTTATTTCAAAATTTGACAGGGAGATATAGGACCTTCAATTACCTTCTTCAAAAAAAATTAAAAATTTCCTCAACATCTTTTGTCCATGCAAATTCCCTTCCTTTGGTGCAGTATGTTATAGGTGCTATAATTCTACTAATCGAATAAACTTTTGATAGGAATTTTCCAAGCCATGAAAGATTCTTACCTCTATTATTCTACTCAAACTAGGTTATTCTATAATTTCCCTAAAAATTTATAGATCCATTTAGACACCATCTTTAGAAATGACAAAGCCTAAAAAGAACAAACTATTTTGCATGAATCTGGACTTCTTCAAATTTTCATAGAGCTCCCTCAAGTGTTGTAAGTGTTCATCTTTTTTTTTGTTAAAAAAAAAAATGTCATCAAAATAAACTACTAAAAACTTACTAATGTAAGATCACAACACACTATTCATACACCTCATGAATGTACTTGGTGCATTAGATAGCCCAAGCGACATAATCATCCATTTATAAAAACCATCTCTAATCTTAAATTTTTTCTTCCACTCATCTCCTTCTCAAATGAAGATATGATGATAGCCACTTTGTAGATCAATCTTGCTGAAATACTTGCCCCCTGCTAGCTCATCCATCATGTCCTATATACAAGGGATATAAAATTGGTACTTAATGGTAATCTTATTAATTTCTCTGCTATGAGTGCACATCTATCATGTTCTATCCTTCTTTGGAGTTAGAAATGCAGGTACAACACATGAGGTAATGCTCTCTCTCACCACACCCTTTCTTGTTAGTTCTAATACATATTCTTTCAGCTCTACGTATTGTGTTGGATTTAGCCTATAAGTTGCTTGATTAGGTAGAGTTGCTCCAGTATTTAGATCAATATAGGTTTGAATATCCCTCTTTGGAGATTGACCATCAGGTAACTCATGAGGCACAACATAAAAAACTCTCCCAATATCTTTAGTGCTTTTGGTGGTACTAAATTTTATTTCTATTCTTCTCTTTTTACTAATAATGCATAACAACATCCTATTGCCTTCATTTCTTTAAAAATTTCTTTGTAGAAAACATGGTCTCTCTTCCCTTCATCCTTAAGAGGAAAAAGAATCACCTTAGAGCCATCCTTCCAAAAGATGTATGTGTTTTTCTCTCCATCATGCATAATCTTTCTATCATACTGCCATGGCATGCCCAACAATATATGATAGGCATCCATTGGGATGACATCACACCATACCTCATCCTTATAGAAATTGCCTATGATAAACTTAATTACACATCTTTCATCAACATTGACTTCATTTCCTTTTTTAAACCATGTAATGTGGTAAGGACAGGGATTATTTTCACATTGTAAATTCAAAATTTCTACCATTTCTCTAGACACCATATTCTCACAACTACCCCCATCAATGATAACTTCACATACCTTTCCACCCGAACTGCACCTAGTTTTGAGGATATTTGTTTGAAGCCAAGAATCATCATAGATTTTAACTTGAGCTTTCTCCTTCTCTAGAATAATCATTTATCTTCTCATCATGAGATTTTCTCCCATGTTCGGTGAAACTTCCCTTTCTTCCCCTTCTGCTCCATTTTCAATCTGAACCAAATTCACTCTAGCTTGTCCTCCTTGATTTCTTTCTTCCATTTTATAGTTTGAGAATTCAAAATTTTAGATGTATCCTTCTTCTCCAGACCTGAAACAAGTGAAAGGCCTTCTTTAGCTTTCCCATCCTCTAATGCTACAATAGCCCCTTCCTCTCTGAAATCCCCTTCCTCTATCTTGATTCTAAGGATCTTATCGAGAGTCCACTTGTTTTTCAAACTCCTAAAATGAATCTCCCCTCCCATAATTTTAACCTCCATGAAATGGGGTTGATGTACCCATTAGTCCTCCTCTATTCCTTAGAGCATATTTCCTACTTTACTTTTTCTTTAGCTTTTAGAGCCAACTGGTAGGCCTCCTCCATACTATTGACACAATGCATACTCAATTCATCTTGAATAGTGTATTTCAAGCCATTCATATATCTAGAATCCATATGCTCATCATTATATTAATTTTATGTACGTATAGACAACTTGTAAAATTTATTTGAATAATCTTTCATAGAGGATAATTTTTTCTTCAAATTTTGAAATCTGTGAAAGAGGGTTTGCACATAATATATGAGAAAGAATTTTTCTCTTAGGTTCTTCTCCATTTTAATCCATGTCTTGATCTTGTCCTTTCCTTTCCTTATTCATTCCTTTGGGAGATGATCCCACCAGATCATTATACGACCCTTTAATTTTTTGCATGTGAACTAAATCTCCTTTTCCTATGTCATAGACCTCCAATTGAACAAGTTTCACATCTCATTCAGCCAGTCTACCAAGTCCTCTGGATTATGACTACCTGCATAGTCTAAAACATCAATCTTGATCTCTTCATTTTTCCCTCTAAGGCCTTGAGCATCCTCTCTTTAAATCTCGTTCCCTCCAATTATTCTTCTTCAAGCTCTTCATATTGACCTACACCTCTTTGGCTTTCCTCTTCATCATTTTCATTTCCTCTTCTTTGTATTCTTTGATATTCTAATTTTTCTGTAAGTTCTTCTACTTGTCTCTGTCGATTTTTCATTTCTCTATGCACTTGGGAAAGACCTCTTATTCCTCTTCCTATCTCAATCATCTTCTCGCTATGATACCAAATGAGAATAACATAATGAGAATAACCAAATTAGCTTGAGTAGGATACAGTTGTGAATTTGGAAAGTATTTTGTGTGAAAGAAGTCAATGTTTAGTTGCAAGATTATGTTTATTTTGATTTATGTGATTGGGTAGGTTGTTAAGTTTAGTAGCATGTAATCTCTTTTTATGCTTCTGGCACCACAGGAGGTTAGGAGACCTTAGAATGATCAAATTTGAGTGTTTTGACCCCTAAACCATCATTTTCTTCAAGTTTTTGGCCCCCATCCTAAAATGGTGCATTTGTTCATTAAAATGGCATATATCACCATTCTTTCTGCACATTCACTTGAGAATGGTGCATTTGTACCCTGCCTTCTATGCATGTTTCAAATATTGCCATTGTCTTCATAAAAGTTGTTTTGTGCACATATATGACCTATTTATGTGCATTTATTCTCTACAAAGTTGTGCAATAGTTTTGTATGTGCTATGAAAGCATGGGTTAGTGATTTGGATACCCTTTATTCTTGTATTCCTTTTGATATTATCTCGGGCAGATTCCAACCTTTTTTAATGTTTTGTTTGGTCAAATCTTTGGAACTAGACCCTACATTGTCATAGTTCTACGTGGCTAATGAATTCTTATGATGTAAATGGTTTCTAGTGAATGCTATGCAAGTCGAGATCATTGTGAACATTGTCTGAGAACTCTTGTAGGTCCTTGTTGGGTGGTCACAAGGTGGCAGCCATAAGACCCTTAGGAACACTAGACTTTCGAGCTCGATGGATCAGTGATGTTCATGCTCATTAAATGTTTGATATTTAGTGTATGCTAGTGCTTCATTTTAGTATTTTGTTTGCAATTTTGGTAAATTCACATTATCAATGTAGTTAATGGTGCAATATTAAACAAAAAAAATTTATGATTGTATTTTGTCTTGTTTCCCAAGGATTCTCTCGTGAGACATGACAACTACATAGGATTTAAAGGGCATGACACAAAGAACAGAGGAACACAAGGGTAAATTTGGAAGCAATTTCTATAACTGAGGTTTATATTTAGTCTTATAGAATTTTTGTATTTAACATATTCATAAAATCATTGTAGATAGAAGTTCCTATAAGAAAGCATAAGATTTAGTCTTATAGAATCCGTGCAAATTTGACATATTCATAGAACTACTATAATTAAAATTTATATAATAAGTTTTTAATTATTTCATAAATATATATTTTAAATTTTTACAATCACATGTAGAAATATTATTATGTCCATTTTTAATTGCATATGGAATACTTGTTTTAATAATTAACAAATATATTATATATTAGAGGTGAAAGAAGGAACCCTGAGTTATATTTCTTCTCTTTATATGGTCTTTCTCGAAATTCAACATAGAGAGTAACTTGAATTACTTTGTGCATGTGAGAATTCTCTCTTTTATTATCTCATGCATTCTAGGATTCGTAGAAGGAATTACACTCGTTGCATTTAAGATGTGAAATCCCTAAGCCCATATGACCCCCTTATCAAGTTCTACCAACATTAAATTTGGGTGAATGAAACAATGTTGATTATTTTTGGGATAGTATATAAGGAGAATCAATGGATAATATTACCTCTAAGTGACAAAGTTCTAGAGGTCATAGCATTGATGTAATTCCCCGCTAGGGAACCCAAGAGGAATTAACCTAAACATGATACTATGTTTGCAGAATTTTTTTTTTTTTTTACAAACAAGAACATACATCAAAGTGGAAGCAATTACCATTTACTCACATCAACACATACAAGCATATATTACAAAACTCAAGGGTTCCATGACGTAGAATTACGTAAGACAAAAACTTAATGAGATACCCAACAAATGATTCTCATTAATAAAATAGATTGCATACTAACATCAATGATATAATTACAAGATACAATTGATACCCTCAGGTATACATCAAACCTACATCCTCTGCACATGTCATAGGGTATGTGGTGATCACTTAATACCATAAGATTACAATTATCAAAAATCAAGTATCACATGCAATATGATAAATAAGTGTACAATATATAAATGATAAGATCAAAACCTCCATCAGAGTAAGATAAGTACAACAGAACCAAGCTACATCCAGCATTGACACACAAATGTAGAATCTCAAAATGGTAAAGAATCACTACCACCCATCCATGTGGAACTGTAACAGTTCACCCCACTGTGCTGAGGAGATAACAAGCAAACCCCTCTTAGATATCAAATCAAAATAAAAGATTATCTAAGCAAGGGGATCTTGAAAGCTTACTAACATAAAGTGTACAAATCAAGCTATGAGGTATGAATCACTAAACTAGAGGTAACTGACACACATAGGAAACCCAGACTGTGTGTAAGAAGGTGTCATCATATACATCTAACCCTTAAGTCTCAGTCTGGCAATCTCCCTGGACCCCGACACTTAAGCGACCATATATGATATCAATGACCTCTCGTATAGACGAAGTCATTAACTATGCCAGACTCACACCTTGCAAGGTGGAAAGTATCTTCTCAACACTCCATCTTAGCCTATACAAGTGCTCAAGTATGTGGGAGGCACTTTATCTTTTTAATTTATTTTAAGTCCCTTAATATGTTCAATGTTATCACTAGATTAAGAAACTTGCAATAACTGATCTTGGCAGCCATTTTTGGGCCCTGACATATTATTACAAGTCACCCCCTACTACATTTCTATATAACCTACCCTAGGTTCATTGATCACACATACTGATCCAGAAGGGTACAAAACATAAAACCCCAAAATCCAATTCCTCTCAACATCAGGAACGATCAAATATAAAGCACAACTCAAAGCACACATAAACATCAATTGAACCAGGTTAAGGGTTGGTATAAAGGACCAAATGGGAATTATAATTAGGACACAACACATAAAACACATCCCACAGCCTCTAGACTTTTCTAGGGAAAAACTAAAACCCGAACCCAATATCATAATGTATAACCATTTCAAAATCAAACAGATACAGTCAAATTTAACACTTTACTAATTCAACATCATATTTGAGCTAATTGAAGATAGCAGTTCCATTTAACAAACAATAGTTTTACTCCTATAATTAAGTCCATAACTCTTGATAAAAATCAACGCATATATTATAACTATTGAATCAGAATTTAATTAGATATACATAGAGAAAACAACATTATTAATCTCTTAGAATTAATTAACAAAAAATCTTAAATAAATTAATCTAAGAGGTAACACCCTAAAAATAACAACCATGAAAAAATCATATATAAAACCATTATTAATTTATAACTATTAATATTAATAAAGTAAATTATTAAATATTAATAATTATAATTAATTAAAAACTATTATTAAAGCTTAAAAAACAAATTAATAAAATTTAATAAATTTAAATTTTAACCATAAAAAAATTTTCGTTTCTATAAAAAAAAATAAAGTAATAACATTGGGGTGTTGACCACACCACCCTCGGCCGCACAGCGTGGCTTGTGGCCCCACTGTCGACATGACAGGAAATGTCGGACGACAGTGTACTGTCATACAAGATAGTGTTCTGTCGTGCCAGCGGTACTACCCACTATACACAATGCAGGAGGTGGGGGTTGAGAGCTCCGCTTCCCTCCCTAAAAACATTTTTATAAATAATTTAAAAAAAAAACCAATTATTTTTTATAACTTTGTTTTATTTTTTTTGTTTTGTTTTATATTTTTTTTAAATTTTTTTTTCTAAAATGGATATTTAATAACATAGGCATATTTATTTATGTATTTTAATCCTCTTTTTTTTGACTGGTTTAATTTTCTAAAATTCTGTATTTTTTTTGGAAAAACCAGCAAGCACTAAAATGAACTTTTATTTAATTTCCAAGAAATCTTAGGGAAATAATAGGAGACTTCTTCAAGCAAAATTAATAGCAGAACTATGTATTTTTCTTTGTTTTATTCTAAGGTTCAGATGAAAGCTGATTTCACTTTCTAAATGGGATTTTTATAATTTAATCAACATAATCATTTCGATACAAGACTATCAATTTCAACCAAAACCTGAGCAGTTTGTTTTTTCAGTTTTCTAGGGTTTAGTTTCTATAACGAAAAACCTAGTTTACTATCTTTCTGAAATGATTCAAAATGGTCATCAAAATCCTAATGCACAAACATAAATCATAAACTGAACTAATCATTATGCAATCTTTTCTTGTTTTGTTCAAACATGAGGACATAGAACTTTTTGGGAACAAAAATGAAGCAAGTGGGTATTCAAACCCCATCTCAACCACTGAAATTATGCACTAAAGAATCTAAATCCAAGAGTCTTGATACTTTCCAATTCGATCTCTGCAGCTAAATTCGAGAGCAAAATCCCTGCAACGATGTCTTTCCCAATCTAATCCAAAAAACTTCAAGCAAAACTTTTTCAACACAATGACAACAAAATTTTAGAGTTCTCAACTCTTGCATCCAAAACCTATGTGTAACTTCTAAAATGACAGAAAATGACTTCATAAAGACTCAAACTCTAATCTTTCAATAAAATAGAGAAAGCATACAACTTTCATTCTTTTTTTCAATTTTTGAAAGAAAAACATTCCTAAATAGAATTAAAATCCTCTTTAATTGAAATTTCATCTAAATTGATTTTCAAAAAAAAAGAAGAAAAACAACTTTCCTAAAAACATGATTATTCATTTATTTTAAATGAAAAATATATTAAATATACTCACAAAAATCAAAATCTTTTATCATTTAAAATTGAATTAAAAATTCAATTTATATTCAATAATTCAAAATTAAATTAAACACTCAATTTAAATTTAATATTATGAAATTGCATTTTAACTATTTAATAATTAAACATAGGTATTTAATTAATCACATTAATTAAATACCCTACATTTAATATTTAAATTAATTCAACCACAAGAACATGAAAATAATATTAATTAATTCTAACAATTTAAATAATCCTAGTAATCAAATAATGCCACACCAATAGAAGACACTGAAAACCAACACAACATAACAACTAGGAGGTATCCCCGAATTTGCATCCCTTGGACGAATTTGGTTAGGGTAGAGAAACTGATTCTTGTCCAATTGTAGGACAAAGTAGGTTTAGGTTAGGGTTTTGGTTCTGATTACTAACTCCCCTCTTTACCATTTGAGATGTATTATGGCACGCTCACTCCTGCCAATTTAGGGAAGATGATGCCCTATACCTGCAAACCTATCACAACAAGAACACACATATACATCCAAAATATATCATAGAAAACAATGATAGGGATCAGTCGAATGTGTGGATCTCGCAAATGAAAGTAACTACGTCTTCGTCCTCTCCCACACCAAACATGCCATACATACATAAACATGTAACCTAAACATACACATGTAAGTATGGGGTAAGTACTCATATACATCTAACACATTTCATAAGTAATAATCATCATGAAACATCATTTATTTCTAGCACATGATATAGAATCATAAATCCATACATAGTCAACTAACTGAGAAAGTAAATAAACATAGCCCAAAAGAATCCATCATAACCAACTGAATCAGTAGCCTAAAAGAGTATGGCACTAGAAACTGAAAGTGACCTAGGAGTAGGTATTACAATTGAGAGACAACACTAACAAGTGCAACAAAAGAGTACCAAAGATATAGACAAAAAATGATCTATCATATCGTTCTTGAAACCTATGTAAATGAGGGACATTAGATTTAACCCTATAAAAACTCTATGGCATGGTTTGTGACCATTAATATTAGTAGTTTTCATGTTGTAAGCCTTAATTATATGTAATTTCTCTTTTCCACCAACAATGCTTGGATATGTGGCATCATTAGGAAGATAGATTGGATATACTTGTATATCTATGAAATAATGAAGAGCTAATATTTTGACCAAGGAGATTAGACATTATTGGTATCATTATAAATTTATAATTTAAAATAAAACTTATAATTGTGATAAAATTGGACACTTTGAGAGACACTAGATAATATATTTTAAAGTATACCAATAAAAATTTAAAAAATTATATTGAGAAGTATATAATATAATGATCTTCAATTATTGTTCATAATTTCATATCTTTTAGATCACAAGTGGGGAGACCATGGTTTTTTAATTTCTTACTCTCTCTATACAAGAATCTTGTAATAATGTAAATTAGAAATAACATGATTGTAAAATGTAATAATTTACTAACCTCAAATGATATCTCTAATTGATTCAACCATTATACAATGATATAATATTATTGGAATTTCAACTTCCTTGTCATAAGAATGCAGCTCAACTTCTTGATCATCAATTTGCTCCATAAATGACAATTTGGGATACTTTGAAATGCATCCTTACAATAACAAAAAATCATAATATTCTTGTAATCACATCGTCAACCATATATATAGATATATCTATATCTATGCAATCATATATTAAACATAATATTTTGCCTTTTCTAATCTAATACATTTAAGCATAGCCCAAAACCTAAAATGAAAAACTTGAACTCAAACAACATATTCCCAACTCTAAAATCATACTTAAATCCATAGAATTATAATATATGCAAGCCATGACCTTGATTAGTTTTCGAAAAGAAATTAATGAATACTCTTCCAAGATTAAAATATTATGAGGTTTTGTTTCAGTGGTGTTCAGATCCCTATAAGTGGATGCATAATTTGTAATGCCCTACCCTGGAACCCATTGAAATCTTCACAAAACCTCTATGTGTAATAATGAATAATAATTTTCTAATAAAGTGGAAATAGTTTTTCCTAATTCATGCAACTCTAGAAAAGCAACTCTCAATCATCGATTAGAACTCAACTCCTAAAAGCACTTAACTCAAAATCTCAGAAAAACATACTCCACTTTAATTTCCATAATAGAATATTTAACTCAATTTCTCTCCACTTCAATTTCCTTAACTCAACTTCTGATTTGAAAGAAATTCCTAAATAAAACAAATGTTTCTTAATTGTGCAACTCACAATTATCAAATTATTCAACTTGATTAGAATTTCTAATTGAAATTTATCAACTCAAATGTGCAAATAATTGCATAATTTTTTTAAAAAAAATAGAATTTAATATTTAAAGCACAATATTAATTATGCAACTAAATATTTAAATATCAAATAAATCAAGAAGGCCTTTTGAATTCACAATTTGGATTAAATATTTCATAATTAGAATATTTAATTAAGTCTCTTTATTAAACATATGTATTTAAATAATTCTCATTAATTAAATACTCATATATCTAATATTTAATAAACCAACATAAATACAGGCATAACTATTTAGTAACAATAATTTTCCTTAATAATAATTAATTCTCATAAAGAAAGGCTGCACATCAACCAACTATAAACACGCACAATGAAATCAACCAAAATGCAAGAAAACAAAAATCGACTAGCTCCAAAAGACCAATAAAAAATAACAACCAAACCAAATAAAAAGGGTCCATGAATTTATGTCACCTTGAAGAATTCGAGTAGGAAAGTCAATCTGATTCTTGTCCAATCATAGGAAAAAAAAGGCTTAGGATAAGGTTTTGGGCCTCGATGTTAACTACCCTCTTTTACCATTGAGATACTGTGATAGGACACACTTACTCTTTCCAATTCAAGGAAGACATTGCCCGGTACCTGCAAACCTGTCATCACAAAGTTGTGCATATATAATGGTAGGGATCGGTCAATTGTGTGGATATTGGAATGCAATTAACTACGTCTCCATCTTCTACCACATCAGACACACCAAACATAAATATAAAACATACACGCCAACCATACAAGTACAAGTATGGGGTTAGTAACATCATAAATATAAATAACATCAATTTATGCAAATAATCATTATCGTCTAATTAACATGATATATTTTAAATTAATGTTCTACATCACCCATAAATATTGGTATAATGTTAAATATCATCAAAGATCTTACAACACATGAGAAGTCGTCTAAAATATGACTTTATGACTAAAATACAAATTTCTTCTGAAATATGAAGTGTGCACGGAGTGATCATAATTGAAACATGGCCCCTTAGTAGATGGATGGTAGCATGCTCCTTCCTTGATCCTTCCCTATGTATGCTCTCTCATATTTAATGTGGGTAGATCATAAGAACTTCAGTTGACCCAATTTTATTACCAATCCAATCTGATAAAGTGGGTTCCTTTAAATACAAATTTTGAAAATGGATGGAGATTTTGAATTGTTTTTGTTTTTCTTACAAGATTTCATGAAAAAATCAAACATGGCCAACTCATGTTTGAACAAGGATGGATTTCCTTGATCTTTCCCTATGTACGATCTCTAGCAGTCCACCACCAAGCGGCTAAAAAATATTCATTCACAGGAACCGACATTTCCATGCGTTGAATGTGTTTGCCGAATCAAACTAATCCAAATCTTTCAAAATACGTCTCTTGTTAGAAAACGAACCAGAAATGAATGGTTTTGATGATCTTTAGCATTCAATCACCAAGGTGGCGCAAAAAAGTGGGACAGGCTACATTGACTTTACTTAATGTTAGGTGCCATATGCAATGTAAGAGTAGGAACATTGAATGTCAAATTTTGTGTTCATTATTCTGCCTTTTTTGGTGATGCTAACATGTCTCTCATCCCTACAAACTACTCATTTGGTCAATTTTTGTCTTTTGATTCTACTTTCCTATTATTTATGATCTAATTTCATCCAATCTAATTATGACTCATTAATCTATTATTTACTACATTGATTTAAAATATACTATTAGAAGATATGCTAGAATTAATTTTTTGGAATGAACTATTAAGAGGAGGATAAGAAGTGAATGGTTCGAAGGAGATGTATAATAAATGAATGGTAGAACACTCCTTCCTTAACTCTTCCCTATGTATGATATCTTATAGTTAACATGTGTAGCTTAAAATCATTCATTCACGAGGTCTTCACTAAAGGGGCAATACACTATCACATGCATTCATAATGGGAGGTTTAAGATGGGAAAAAAAGGGGCAATATATTGCCTAAATAGGGGTTAGGGGGTTTTTTTGGGGTGGAGGTGGGGGTTTATATAGGAAGATAGGTGTGGGGGGTATTCAATGGGGTATTGGAGGGGGGTGAAAAAAGGGAGTTTGGGGAAATATTTTTGAAAATAAGGGGATTCTTTAGTATGACCCACTACGAACACACATGCTATGATTCAGATTCACTAAGTGAAGTCCCCATGGAATCATGGTTCTAAAAAATTTAACTTTATTATTCAGATTCACAAACCACTTAACATATATAATGAAAAACAAAGTGCAAGAACATAAAGTAAATAAGCATAACACCATAACACATGGTTTTTATCCTGGAGCCGCGGCTAAGGAGAAAACCATGCTTGGGATGGAACCCACAAGACTATATACTCTGCAAAAATATTGTCTTACAATGATTTGGGAATACACATGTATTCAAGCTCAATGTCTAGAGCTCACTACTCAATTACAATAAAGGGATACAACCCTATAGAGAAGGCTCACTACCTTACAAGATCATTACAATGATCACAAGATGTATTGAATTGCTAAAGTAACATATACTAATGTCTAGTTACAGTTCCACATAAGCACAAATTACAGATCTGATACACTTTATCTCTAACTATCTTGAATCCCTGTTCTTTGCTAATCAGAAAATCAGATCTCAAATTCTTGCATCAAAACCTTCACATAACACATTATTTCACTTTATTGCATACAAATTGTATATATTCATACCCTAATCCATCGATCTTATGGGTCCACAACCAAAAATTTATCTCTTAATGTCAGCTAAAAAAATTCTAGGTAAATATGACATGTTTTGACCAAGATGGACAAACCTACAATTCAAATTGACTTCGGACAAAAATAAACATACACATGCACCTATACATGTTGGATTCACAATTTGAACATAAAATTAAGTGCCAAAAATGTTTCAAAGCCACAAAAATATTTTTCCACCATGACAATTGTTCTTACTGTTAAACACAAACCAATTTTCATATCCATCTATCTTTCACACCATGTATCACATAACCTCCAAAATATGGAATAAGAATCTCCATACATCCAAAATACTTCCCTTACATCCTAGGAAACATTAATGTATTCTAGGACCCCTTATGACCCCTTGGAATTGTTCACTTCTATCTAAGATCAAACTCAAGTCTTTAAGATGTGTTTTCCTTTTTTTAGATTTTTCCAAGTTATCATCCACATAATATTCCATATTTCTATGCATCATATCATGAAACATGGTAGTCATATCTCTTTGATAGGTAGCCCTAGAATTTGTTAGGCCAAATGGCATGATGTTCCAACAAAAGGTTCCCCATACACATGTGAAGGCAGTATTTTCTTGATCTTGAGGAGCTATTTTAATCTGATTATATCATGATAAACCATCCATAAAAGAGTACATTTCATTAGCCGCAGTCATATCCACTATCATGTGTATGTTTGCAAGTGGAAACTCATCATTAGATAGATTTTGCATAATTAGATTATTGTCTAGTCCTGACATATCTACATATGTCCAAGCTAAATTAATTTTTTTCTTGAAGAACTTTATGAATTTTGGTTTTTCATCAGCTGACAGAGACTGAGCCAAATGTATGATTTGAGGTGCTTCAGTTGTCCCAAGATTTATAGTCTGTGTTGGGTCTATCAAGAATGAAGATCTATCTTGAAAATAAGTAGGTATACTACTTTTATATGCTAGAAACCTACCTATTGGGAGCATTCTCAGACATGGAAATGTTATAGATATACATCAAATCAACTACACTAACATGTCTAAACATACTCTAAAACAAAGGAATCTAACATAACCTCCGATGAGCTAAACAAGGGCACCCAATGCCTTATTGATTTGCTCTTAGAGAAAGTTTGTGGGTGTGCTCTCCCAACACAATATATTAATCCCACTTGATTTATTGGTGGATGAAAATAAAATGCAAACTAATGGATGGATGAAGAACTCAAGAACAAGTATGAAGATTTTGTCTCAAGCTATTCATCATATGATTGAAATGCAAAGTAAACAACTAAGCTAGAATGATATGCATGAGATGATAAAACCAGATTCATTTGCCATTATCCTAACATATGATTTCTAGATTCAACTATGAATTAAGCATGAAATTAAATAAGTGCTAAGATTTAAAAACATGAACTAATGCAATTCTAGAGCTATTTTAACATGATAACAATGCATAAAAAGGAGATGATTTGCTCTTGACAATGGCCTCTATTTATAGATTTTTTGGAGGAGAGAGAGGGCTTGGATGAGGTGGA
>MU224587.1:451333-466613 GCA_018584345.1 Thuja plicata | reverse complement strand
ACAATAATAAGTTAATCTACCGAGTAACAACAGTATATATTGAAGACATCTAAAGGACTTGTGGATTTATTTTTGTGGTAACTGATTCACCCCTCCCCTCTCAGTTACTCCATCTATATTTCCAACAGATGACCACGCCCAAGAGAAAGAAGCCAGTAGTAGAAGAGGAAATCTTGGATGAGGAGTAAAGGTGAACACTTGGCACTGCACTGTTCAAGATAAGAGGAACAATTATTGCAAAAGGAGAATGTAGATGAGTATGCAAGCATGACTATCTAGACTCAGCATAAATACTACCAGCTACCATCTATACAAATCTGATTGCAGTTGCCAGATCGGGAGAAGAATAAAGAATATTTGTTTCCACCTTTTGACTCGGTCGCTCCATCGCTTCTTCTTTCTTTTGTTTCTTTATAGTTTTAGGGTTAGGTTTTCTATGACTATCCTAAGCTTGTTGCATCCTTAAGGGATTCCAAGATGGTCAAAAACCTATATATAGCAAAAGAGTTGTAAATTATAAAGGGTCTTTGAGGCTGGAATTTTTTGGAAAAGAGAAAAAATATATTGTAGAATTCAGACGTTCTGAACTTTTGTCTATCTTTTGAAGTTGCAAAATCATTCATGTATGGAAGCTAGATCATATAAATAAAATACGGTGCAATTTTACTCTTTTCAATTGCTATCTCTTTATTCTCTATGTATGCTCTTTTATGTTTAAGTTTGCAAGGCATTCTGAAGCATTTTGGTTATTAGGTAACTATCTAATTGCTTGCAAGTTTCTTTTGAGGAAAGAACTAAGTTTTGTGAGTAGTTTCAGGGAGCATAATGGTTTTTTAAAGATTTGATACAATCATTTAGAGGTGACAAGGTAATTTGTAAGGCAACTTATCTGAATTACATGTGGGTTGTAAGGCAGCTTACTGTATTTTTTTTCTATGAGATCTTAGTTTATTGAATCTGTAACCCAAAGGATAGGCACTATTCTAGAAATTGGTCTGATAACCCATTATCGTCCAAGTTATTTCAAGGTGTCAAAACCAATTTAATCAAAAAACTCTTGTTACTAAGAACAAACAAACTGAACTCAGCAAGGACTCATGTCAGTAGGACAGTGTCCATTTTATTGATTCCTTGGAGAGTGAATCATTAGGTTATCCCTCCTACATTAAAAGGAACAAGGATGAAAATCCTTGTATCACTGGTTCTTGTTATATTTAAGACCATGGTTTGTATGGTTAAATCTTGCATCTGGTTATGCTTGGTCATTTTCAAGGTGATTTATCAGTTAGTTTAACAAAGGTACATAGAAAATTAGTGTCCACACTATAACATACTGTGTAAACAACAATCATAAAAGGTAAAACCTACCTGAGTATATGTGGAGCTCAAAAATGAAGAAGGACCTTATCCAGTCCTTCGCAATTAGGTTGTTCTTGTCTCTGAATCAGTATTAGAAGGCATGGTGTTCAAGTAGTCATTTCAAGCACTGTGATTCATACAAGAAAAATCCCTAACAGTGTCATGATTTGATCAATAATGATAATAATAAATAATATTTCCTTTCCATATATTCGATACAATATGTTATGTTTATGAACATGAAGAGGGATTTGAATAATCAATGCTATGGAAAATGTTGTTTAAAAGAAAGTTAAAGATTGTATTGATACTATGTTAATCTTGAAAACGTTCCTAAGTTATGTATAATCTTTAAATATTTATATTCTTATTCTTTCTCCATGACATTAGTAAGTATTTATGATTTCTTTTATTAATTATCATGAACAAAATTTGTATTATTAGTGTGCCTACTTATATGAATTCCATGCCATAAAAAAAGATAAAGTTTAAATGATATGATATTTATTATTATTATTATTATTAGATCAAAACAAAGTTTGTATCAAACTGAAAAGTAGTTAGCACAAAGAAAGACTAACTACTTATATTATAAAGCCTTGTATGATTATATACAGGGTTATGTTATTAATTTGGTTGATTGCAAATTCTTTATATAATTAATTAATATTAATATTTGAAACTAAATTTCTATCTATTGATTTTATTTTATAGATAGTTTAATGAATACAATTATTCTTTGATCACTACCTTAATGTTTAATGTCTTAGGTGGCAAAAGGTGGTGAACTCAAAAGAAGATGAACATGTTGTCGGCATTAATGTCTAAGGTGGCAAGAATTATACATGGTTGATAAGAAGAAACAAAGACTGAGACAAATGGCCAACACAATACAGATATCATACACTCCACCACACCATGCCTCCATCTGCAAGCAAGTTGAAATCTTCAAACAACGAGCATGACATTCCCTATAGCGCTTGTCACCTTCGAATATGAATCGATGTATTTAAACAACATCCATCAGCAATAGCATGAAAAGAGGGTGCAAAGATGATAGACTGATTAAAATTGAAACAAAATAATCGACAAAACTACTAACTCATCGATGACTCATCAGATGAGTTAGTAGATGATTCATCAAGTGTTCTTTAAGCTGGTTGCCGCCCTCACAAAATAGCAACAATCATCGCTATGTATAAGTCTACGAAGGAGTTTAAACTATTTCTATTAGCCATCCATCATGGTGGTTGCCACCTTTGTCAGCACCCACTATAGCCCATCTATCAAACAAAAATAATGAATAAATGATATATAACAAGCGCCATGCCTCAATAGCATGATGGTTTCCTGCAAATATAGTCTGTGTAGTTTCTTTTCCATCAACATCAGCAATATTCGATGAAGATAGTAAGCAGCACTCCATGATGGATCAACTCCCTCATACCCTACAGATTCAATATACAGACCCACAACAAACTAATACAAGGTGTATATATTCTATTAAATAAAGATCAAATCTAATGTAGATCAGTATGTCGATACATACATATGGAGTCAAATGTGTTAAAGGAAAAGAACAAATCTTATATTCAGAGATATCAATGCATTGCTGTGTATTATCGCTTCCACCAAAGTGGTCGATGAAGTATATAGAGAAATAGAGGATGTCATCAGACGTTTACCACACCGGCTACCACCCTCATCAAAAATAGTGACATGGGTCGATGCATATGTTCACAGAGCACAGAGGTTGCTTTTAGACTCCAAACGTGCTAGTCGACTTGCTTTGCTATCAAACATTCCATCAGCCCCAATAGAGATTGTAGACATAACTGTGGCTAGATATGCAATTTGGAATATCCATTATCATACCTATCAAATTCAATGTACAAGACAAGGATTACAATAGGGTTATGGATAAATTTATATACAAATCCATTTAGTTGGGAAAGTTCCATTCAATCGAATCAGTTAATAGTTATTACTTATTAAGAATAGCTTGTTATCAAACTATTGTAATAGTTAGAATAGGTGGTTATAGATTAGTTTTTAGGGAAAAGGTGTGATGTTTCACGCACCTTTTCAGATTTATATTTATATTCATTCAGAAATCTGCAAAATAAGACATAATAAACATTGAACAATACATGATGACAAGATGATTGATGATGGATTCTTGTGAAATGATGAAGTAAAAGATAGTTGATTTCAGACATTATATGCAAGGATCTGATATACTCTTTCTTATCAAGTAGAGATAAGTCTGTATTTATTTCAATTTTGCAATTATTTTTGTTCTTTCTTTACAATCAAGTCCTTCAGATAAACCAATTGACATTCCTTAAAGTGATAGTTTTGATTTGCGTATATTTCAATTTAATTTTATATTCTATACATTCAATTATTTCTTTCTCATTTTTGCATGGTTTAAATCTTATTGATTAAAGTATTGATCAATTAGTTTGTCATCTGAGGAATAGTATTAAATTGAAGTATTTTTAAACTTTTTTAGTTATATGTGCATATCATAGCGCCTTTAAGGTGATAAGCTTTTGTTTTCAAAAGCCATCTCTGAAGTTGAACGTAGGATTGAAGAATTATCGACTCTATTGCCCATTATTGAAATAAAGCATTGGTCTCTCTTGTTAATTGAATTGCGGTATAAAGTTCCATTGTTTCAAGTTTTGAATTACTCTTTTATTTCATCTAATCTAGTTCATATCTCAATCATATCAAGCAATATTAAATATATTATATTTTAATAACACATATATTTTTCAGTTTTGTGATCTTATTAACACATTGAGAAGTAGGAGTTGAAGTTATTAGTTATCCGCTATAGAAAACCTGTAGAAGACTTTGAAGACAAGTTTTAAAGTACATGCCCACCAGCCTTGGTTCTGTGGAATCAGAATTGTAGGAGGTTGTTGAAACCTCTTTAGTTGGAAAATTGATTGTATCTATCTTCATTGGATAAGAGAAATATGTAAGAAGTCCAATTTGTCAATTTGATGACCAATAGATTGGCAACTCTAGTAGGGAATGAGTTGCAACATATACTCTACTGAGGAAGAACCCAAATCAATTAATTTCATCTCCTTCTAAGAAGAGGGTGGCGACTCTACAAACTTAAAGAAGTGATAAACTTGGTTACACAATTTTGTTATTAATAATTTCCATGTGGGGAAGAAGATCCTTGCATCTAGATCAACTTGAATTAGACTTAAGGCTAAGGAAAGTCAGGACTCAAAGTGTAAAGATTCCTTATGTACCTTGCATGATATATCCCAATAAAGATGACAAAGAATATGCTTGTGAACAATTCCCTAATTGAAGCCATCATAGTCATGAGAGCAGTAGTGAAAATTGTAATCTTTTTTTTCAAAGTAATAGAAGTGGACATGAGTCTCAACATGATCCAAATCAGGAAATGATTGAAAAGGAGAAAAGAATTAACAAATGGGATGATTTTTTCTGTGAGATGGCTGAGGTAGGATCAGATAATGAAGAAATGGTTAGGGCTCTCAAAAGGCAACCAAAAGAGATAATAAGGAAAATAGGAATAACAAGAGATACAATTAGATCACCAAGAGATAAAGAAACTCCTAAGGATGATAGAAATGAAGTTTATAATCCTCCTCATAGGAAGAATAATGGGCAAGTGTTTAACAATGATCATACCAACCCCTTGTTTGAACCAGATGAAAGAGGAAGACTTGAGAGAGACAACAATAATTGGGAAAAAAGAGATCATTAGGGACAATGGGATAATGGAGAATATTACAACCACAACAATAGGAGGGATCCTAACACATTTGATCAACATGAACAGTATAGACATCAAAATAATGGAAGGATGTATAATGGATATGAAATTGATAGGGATCAGAATTATGGCCCAAGAGATCATAATACAAATTTGAATTTTGAGCCAAGGAACAATCAAAGGTTTCATAATGCAAATAGGAAGAATCAAAGACATGGAACCATGAATCAAAATAGAAATAATTATAGAGCCCCGATGGTTTTGGACAGATACAGACAGTTAGATTTTTATGGCATAAGGGGATGTCCTAATGACATAAAGAATGAATTAAGGAGTGCAATTCCAAAATTTTTAGGGAATGGGTCAGAATCAACAAAAGTACATTATGTAAATTTAAAAAATGTTTTCTAAGATTTTAATAAATTTAATGAGGATGTATACATGAAACTTTTTGCTCGATCCGTCACAGGGGATGTAGTAGAATGGTTCAAAAGTCTGCTAGATAGATCCATATCTAGTTGGGATGAATTTGTAAATCAATTCATGGAATAGTTTGGTGATCACAATGATACTTCTTTTGCCTCACATGAGTTGAGAAGTATGAAGAAAAATTAGAATGAATCTGTAGCTGAATTCAATAAAGTTCTAAATAGGATTCCAAGAGATGTTAAACCTGTTGATGCATTTTTTATTAATTTTTATATGGGTGCCTTTGATAGCGAGAAAAATTATGAAATCAGATCTCATAAACCTACTACTTTAGCTCATGCTCTCAAGATTGCTATAACTATTGAGAATGATAGGAAGGCATCTGGTGTAATCAGTAAAAGGGAGGATACTCAGTTGTTTAATCCAAAAGAGCCTAAGAAACACAAGGAAGAGGATAGAATAGACAAACTTATGAATATGGTAAAAGGCCTCCAAGTGAATAATGGAAGAGATAATTTTAAGTACAACCAGAATAATCGAGTACCATATAAAAGTGATAGATACAAATTAAAAGATATGCCTTATAATACAGAATGGAAGGATGGGAAACCAGTGAACAAGGAATTATACAAACCTAACCCATTAAAGAAGAGAAACCATTTTGTGGAAAATTATCCTTGGTGTGAAGCTTGTAGATTGCCTCATTCTTATGAACATTGTATTGTTGCCCAGAGATGGAAAGAAGATGAAGATTAGAATGATGATCAGCAAACCATAGTAAATAACTGATCAACATATCCTATATGGGGACATGATGATTATAGCTCTTTACATGAATACTACTACAAGGATGACATGAATAGAGTATACCAACATGATGACTATCAGAATGGTCCTCCAAAATTGAGATGATTAACAGAAGAGGAAAAGAAAGCATATACAATAGCTGCAGTAGAAGAAGCAAGAAGTAATTACAAGTTAAGGAATAGAACAGTAAATGCAAAAAGAGGGAAACATGACCAAGGAAATGATCCAAGGAGGTTGAGGCACAAAAATATTGTTCAAGATAGACAAGTAGAACCCCAGGACTTTCCAACAATGGTAAGGGAAAAGGTGGTTAGTAAATCTCTTCCCAATGAATATTCTTTCATGTCTAATGCATTATCTCAAGTTAAACTATCTGTTCCTTTGCTTGAAATAGTTAAAATACCTAAATGTAAAAGTAAAGCTTTGAAAATATTGTCTAATGAAGGTATTAAGGAAGATTTTAACCAAGAAGTGAAAGATCCTCTAGATATTTATTTAGGACCTACGTTAAGCAAAAATGGAAATCAAATTGATCCTTTTTATCTTACTCTATTGATAAATAATAGATTGGTAAAAAATTGTATGGTAGATTCTGGTGCATCAGTGAATATTATGCCTAATGATGTAATGAAAGAATTAGGAATGAATGTTGATACCAAATTTTGTAAATGTTATGCTATGGATAATAGATCTATTCCTGTTGTAGGTATAATGAAAAAAGTTTAATTTAAATTTCCTTCATGTCCTAAAAAATAATATAAAATGGATATCACTGTGGTTGAAGTTCCTGCCTATTATGGGATGCTTTTATCTAGACAATGGTCTGGCTTCATAGGAGGTAGTATTCAATTAGATCTTTCTTATGTTTCTATTCTAGTAAATGGCAGGGATGTAAGAATTGACAGGGAGGCTAGAAATCCATACATTATTGAGAAAGTGGATCCAAGCTTAGTTACACATTTCTATCATTCTGATATGGATAACTTTCAAGTAAGTATTTCAAAAAATGCAATGCATAATACTGAACCTATTGAATTATATGCTAAAACAAATAATGATACAATTTGGAAAATGTATTTTGATGGTGCTTGTTGTAAAGATGGTAATGGAGTTGGTGTCATTTTCTTTGCTCCTGATAAGAAAACATTTAAATATTCCTTCTTACTAGATTTTGAATGCACTAATAAGGTCACAGAATATGAAGCTTTACTTCTTGGTTTAAAGATAGCTAATAAGCATGGAATAAAATATTTAAGTGTTTTTGGTGATTCTGAATTAATTATTTCTCAAGTTAAAAGTAAATTTGTTGCTAAGCATCCTCATCTTAAAAGATATATAAATGAAGTATGGGATTCTATAGAATGTTTTCATGCTTTTTCTATTGATTGGATAGATAGATCAGAGAACATCCTTGCTGATTTTATGGCTAACTTAGCATTAAAGCATAATGACATCCCTTGTGAATACATAGTTCAAGTTGAAGTTAAAACTAGGCCTGCTATACCTGATAACGTCAACAATTGGCAAATCTTTGAAGATGATAGAGATATAATCAAATTTTTAGCATGTGAACAAGAATATGAAGATCAATTAATAGAATTGAATGCTCGTGTTGAAATAGAAAATGGGAAGGAAGTGTTATTTGGAAAGGAAGTCATTCAGTTAAAAACCAATAAAGTTTCAAAAGGTCTTGTAGAAATGGAGAGATTGTTTGACAATAAGGATTCAAAGTTAGAAAAGAAAAATACTAGTGTCACAATGGATGATATAGAAAGGATAAATTTGGAAAATGAAGAGACTCCGAAAGAAGTATTTTTGGGTAAAAGTTTAACTCCCAAGATCAGAGCAGATACCATCAAATTATTGAGAAAATATAGACATGTATTTGCTTGGTCCTTCGATGATCTTAAAGCTTACCGAGAGGATCTTTTTCAACATGAAATACCTTTGAAGCCTAATGCTAAACCATTTAGACAAAGGAAAAGACCTATAAACCCTACTTTAGCCCCTAAAATGAAAGATAAGCTAATCAAGATGAGGGATGCTGGTATAATAAAGCCAATTAGGCACTCAACATGGGTTTCAAATTTTGTCCCTGTCAGGAAGAACAATGGTGATATTAGACTTTGTGTGGATTTTAGAAATCTAAACGTATCATCATTAAAGGACAACTATGCATTATCTAACATGGAAGAATTATTACAGAAGGTCACAGGAAATGAATTATTAGCAATGATGGATGGTTTCTCAGGGTATAACCAGGTGAAAGTTAAAGAGGAAGAACAATATAAATCAGCATTTACAACACCTTGGGGTACTTATGGATATGCTAAAATGCCTTTTGGACTCACTAATGTAGGAGCTACCTTCCAAAGAGCAATGGATGTAGTCTTTGAGGATTTTATTGATGTTATTATGGTGGTATATCAGGATGACTTAACTACTTACTCCAAAAGGGCAGAAGATCACTGTGGACACTTGGAACAAATTTTTCAAAGAGCCCTTGAATATCAGATATCTTTAAACCCAAAGAAGTGCCATTTTGCAGTAAGTGAAGGAAAATTATTAGGACATATAGTATCCAAGGATGGGGTGAGAATAGACCCAAAAAGGATTACAGCAATTGATGAAATTGAGGTTCCCAAGAGTGTTAAAAAGATTCAATCCTTTTTTGGACAAATCAATTTTGTAAGGAGATTTGTCCCAAACTTCTCAGAAATAATTAAACCCATTGCTATAATGTTGAAGAAAGGTGCAAACATGAAATGGACAAATGAAGCCTTGGAGGCATTTGTAAAGATTAAAAAGGCAATTGAGGAAGCCGCTGTTCTCAAAACCCTAGATTATACTAAGCCATTTTAGTTGTTCTCTTTTGCATCATATCATACCATTGCTGCTATCTTATTACAAAAGAATGATGAAGGATATGAACAATTGATAGCATTCTTTAGTAAAACCCTTCAAGCTTCTGAGTTAAACTATGATATCAATGAGAAAAAAGCTTATGCTCTTGTAAAGGAAGTGAAATCTTTTAGGCCTTATTTGGTTGGTGCAAAAGTGTTAGTCTACGTTCCTAATGCAGCAGTAAAGGATATATTCAGACAATCAGAAGTCACTAGGAGAAGATGCAGATGGGTAAATCAAATTTAGGAATTTGACATAGAAATCCAAATCACTATGATTATTAGAGGACAAGGATTAGCAAAGTTAATGGCAGAGTCAAATATGGATGCATTACAAATAAATCATATTGATCTAAGTGAAACTCATAAAAGTATTGAAAGATGCCCTTGGTACACTAATATAGTATATTTTTTGAAACACATGAAATGTCCTGAGAACATTATAGATAGCTGGAAGAGGACAATAAAGTTACAAGAATCTAAGTATGTCTTGATGGAAGGAGACTTATATTGGAAAAATAGGGATGGTATACTTCTCTTTTGTTTAGATACATACCAAGCTAAAGAAGTGCTAAAAGATCTCCATGATGGAGCATGTGGTGGGCATTTTTCAGCAAAGACCACTGCACATAAGATATTGAATATAGGATACTATTGGCCATGCGTATTTAAGGATTGCCATGAATATGTTTAGAAATGTGAAGCATGTCAGAGATTTTTAGGAAAACTCAAATATAATGGTGCATTACCTCTCAATCCTATGACTACTGAAGAACCATTCCAAATGTGGGGAATAGACTTCATAGGTGAAATAACTAATATTTCTAGTGGTGGGCATAAATGGATTTTGGTAGCCACTGATTACTTCACTAAATGGGTGGAAGCCATACCGACTAGACAAGCTACTAGTAAAGTGACCTACAGAATTTATTGAGTTTCATGAGAAGTGTGGAATAAAGATTTCATTTTCATCCCCTTATCACCCTCAAGGAAATGGCCAAGCTGAATCTAGCAACAAGAATTTAATGAAAATTATCAAAAGGATGTTAGATAATGACAAAAGAGCATGGGATTCAAAATCACCTCTTGCACTTTGGGTGGACAGAATTACAGTTAAGAAATCTACTGGATATGCTCTGTATGAACTTGTTTATGGAAAGAAAGATCACTTACCACTGAATAATTTGTTGCCAGTGTACAAGTTTATGAATGAAGAACAATATGAAGAAGTGGATTTCATGGAAGACAGACTACTACAGCTTGCAGAATTGGATGAGGTAAGGAATAGAGCTCATGAGAGAAATCAGGAATTGCAATAGAAAGTAAAAGATTTATTTGATAAGAAGACCACATAAAGGAAATTTCAATAAGAGACTTAGTTTTGAGATGGAATGTGAAAGATCAAGACAAATGGAAAGTTTGATGCTTTATGGATAGGTCCTTTTGTCATCATTGGTAAAGGAGGTGAGAACTCTTACATTTTACAAGATTTGGAAGGTTACAATCAAGAACTTCCTATGCATGGTCAGTATCTTGAACCTTTCTTTCATTAAAGATACCAATAGGCAAGTTTTCTTTCTTTTCCTTTTCTCTTAAATATATACATATAGTATCATTGTGTTTTCTAATGGTCTGCTTTCCAGAGATAGCTTGGATTTTGCTGTGTTCAAGTATAAACACACATCCCCAAAAAGAGCCACTGGTGAAACCCATGTCAACAAAGTAATTTGTATCCATTCTTGTTCAGGGAAGTACCTATTTACATATGCTTACTTGTCTTTTATAGATTCTATTGTTTACCATCTTTCTCTTATCGAAGTATTATCATTCACTTTCATGTGTCTTGTGGTTATAATATTTTGAAATTATCTTTATCCTTGAATCATTTTCTCAAGACTCTTTTTCAATAAAGAAATTTAAGCACCTGATCTTGTAACTTTCTCTCCTTAAAGACATGATTTAATTACAATTAGTATTGAAAAATGCTTTTGAAGTCCTATATGATGCTTTCTTCTAAATCCTAATGTAATTACATGGAATTCTGCATATCTTACTATTACATTACAAATCTCTAAACCCATATTGGTGATAGAAGCAAAGAGAAAATATTTTATGTGGAGAATTATACATTTGACTTAATGATGTCCTTCAATGACTTAAATTAGTAATCGATTAGTATTTTGAAGAGGTTGATATTGGCTTAATCAAGCCTTCACGTCTTTGAATATTCATTATTTTCAATGGAAGGATGATGTTATTATTTACAATCATGATCAATAAGATTATAATGTGTCATGATTTGATCAATAACGATAATAATAAATAATATTTCCTTTCCATATATTCGATACAATATGTTATGTTTATGAACACGAAGAGGGATTTGAATAATCAATGTTATGGAAAATGTTGTTTAAAAGAAAGTTAACGACTGTATTGATACTATGTTAATCTTGAAAACATTCGTAAGTTATGTATAATATTTAAATATTTATATTCTTATTCTTTCTCCATGACATTAGTATGTATTTATGATTTCTTTTATTAACTATCATGAACAAAATTTATATTATTAGTGTGCCTACTTATATGAATTCCATGCCATAAAGAAAGATAAAGTTTAAATGATATGATATTTATTATTATTATTATTATTATTATTATTATTATTATTAAATCAAAACAAAGTTTGTATCGAAATGAAAAGTAGTTAGCACAAAGAAAGACTAACTACTTATATTATAAAGCCTTGTATGATTATATAAAGGGTTATGTTATTAATTTGGTTGATTTCAAATTCTTTATATAATTAATTAATATTAATATTTGAAACTAAATTTCTATCTATTGACTTTATTTTACAGATAGTTTAACGAATACAATTATTCTTTGATCACTACCTTAATGTTTAATGTCTTAGGTGGCAAAAGGTGGTGAACTCAAAAGAAGATGAACATGTTGTCGGCATTAATGTCTAAGGTGGAAAGAATCATACGTGGTCGATAAGAAGAAACAAAGACTGAGACAAATGGCTAGTGCAATGCGAATATCACACACTCCACCACACCATGCCTCCATTTGCAAGCAAGTCAACATATTCAAACAGCAAGCATGACATTCCCTGCAGCGTCCATCACCTTCGAATATGGGTTGATGTATTTAAACAACATCCATCAATAGTAGCCTAAAAAGAGGGCGCAGAGATGATAGATTGATTAAAATTGAAACAAAGTAATTGACAAAATTGCTAACTCATCGATGACTCATCAGATGAGTTAGCAAATGATTCATCAAGTGTTCTTCAAGATGGTTGCCGCCCTCACCAAATAGCAACAATGGTCACTCTGTATAAGTCTGCGAAGGAGTTTAAACTATTTATATTAGCTTTCCATCATGTTGGTCGCCACCTCTGTCAATACCCACTATAGCCCTTCTATCAAATAGAAATAATGAATAAATGATATATAACAAGTGCCATGCCTCCGTAGCATGATGGTTGCCTACAAATATAGTCTGCGTATTTTCTTTTTCATCAACATCAGCAATATTCGATGAAGATAGTAAGCAGCACTCCATGATGGATCGACTCCCTCATACCCTAAAGATTCAATATACAAACCCACAACAAACTAATACAAGGTGTATATATTCTATTAAATAAAGATCAAATCTAATGTAGATTAGTATGCTGATACATATATATGGAGTCAAATGTGTTAAAGGAAAAGAATGACATTTATATTCAGAGATATCAATCCATTGCTGTGTATTATCGCTTCCACCAAAGTGGTTGATGAAGTATATAGAGCAACAGAGGATGTTATCAGACGTTTACCACGCTGGCTGCTACCCTCATCAAAAATAGTGACATGGGTCGATGCATATGTTCGTAGAGCATAGAGGTCACTTTCAGACTCCAAATGTGCTAGTCGACTTGCTTTGCTATCAAACATTCCATCAGCCCCCACAAAGATTGTAGACATAACCGTGGCTAGATATGCAATTTGGAATATCCATTATCATACCTATCAAATTCAATGTACAAGATAGGGATTGTAATAGGGTTATGGATAAATTTATATACAAATCCATTTAGTTGGGAAAGTTCCATTCAACCGAATCGGTTAATAGTTATTATTGATTAAGAATAGCTTGTTATCAAACTATTGCAATAGTTAGAATAGGTGGTTATATATTAGTTTTTAGGGAAAAGGTGTGATGTTTCACACACCTTTTCAGATTTATATTTATATTCGTTCAGAAATCTGCAAAGCAAGACATAATAAACATTGAACAATACATGATGACACAATGATTGATGATGGATTCTTGGGAAATGATGAAGTAAGAGATAGTTGATTTCAGACATTATATGCAAGGATCTGATATACTCTTTCTTATTAAGCAGAGATAAGTCTGTATTTATTTCAATTTTGCAAGCATTTTTGTTATTTCTTTACAATCAAGTCCTTTAGATAAACCAATTGACATTCCTTAAAGTGATAGCTTTGATTTGTGTATATTTCAATTTAGGTTTATATTCTGTACATTCAATTGTTTCTTTCTCATTTTTGCATGGTTAAAATCTTATTGATTAAATTATTGATCAATTAGTTTGTCATCTGAGGAATAGTATTAAATTGAAGTATTTTAAAACTTTTTTAGTTATATGTGCATATCATAGCGTCTTTAAGGTGATAAGCTTTTGTTTTCAAAATTTATCTCTGAAGTTGAACGTAGGATTGAAGAATTATCGACTCTATTGCCCATTATTGAAATAAAGCACTGGTCTCTCTTGTTAATTGAATTGTGGTATAAAGTTCCATTGTTTCAAGTTCTGAATTACTCTTTTATTTCATCTAATCCAGTTCATATCTCAATCATATCAAGCAATATTAAATACATTATACTTCAATAACACATATATTTTTTAGTTTTGTGATCTTATTAACACATTGAGAAGCAGGAGTTGAAGTTATCAGTTATCCACTATAGGAAACCTCTAGAAGACTTTAAAGACAAGTTTGAAAGTTCAGGCCCACCAGCCTTGGTTCTATGGAATTAGAATTGTAGGAGGTTGTTGAAACCTCAT
The DNA here is from genome assembly GCA_018584345.1 of Thuja plicata. Classification (NCBI taxonomy): domain Eukaryota; kingdom Viridiplantae; phylum Streptophyta; class Pinopsida; order Cupressales; family Cupressaceae; genus Thuja; species Thuja plicata. Next base: position 452,254 of record MU224587.1, on the reverse strand, counting down.
TCATTGGAAAATTGATTGTATCTATCTTCATTGGATAAGAAAAATTTATAAGAAGTTCAATCTGTCGATTTGAGCACCAACATGAGGTGGGCATGCAAGCAGAGATCCACTGGCTTCAGGGATTTCTAGCTATAGTACAAGCCATAGTGAGCAGTTTACAAATAGATCTATTGAGGATACAGTGGGAGCTAGTAGCAGAGACCACTCAAGGGGATAGTGCTCAGAGAGCACTAGATATTTTACAGGCTCAGGTGGACAGTGGTGAGTTTTTGATTATTAAGGAGCATGGTGATCCTTCAGAGGAGCTGATAGCGATTTTAGCACAGATAGAAGCTCTAACCGCAGAGCGAGACCTAGCATGGAGACATGTGGAGGATTACAGAGTAGATTGAGGTATAGCTTAGTTGGCAGGCAGGGTTGCAAGTCTGGGTTAGATGATGGAAGATGTGATGGAAACACAGAGAGAGGCTAGGTGGAGAGGATGAGAGGCCACATATTATATGAGTGTTTATCACAATGTAGTACCAAAGGAGGCACGACAGCCTACTTACTCAGAGAGAGTGCAGATAGAGAGAATAGGATGAGGCTCATAGGGATCAGTGGGGTTACCACCTCCCTGAGACAGTGGTGCAGGACCATCATGGTCACCATAATGATTTGTCGCAGACTAGTTTTGATACACATTTTTGACACATTATGTATGATGTTGACATTTTGATATATATACATGGACTTTATGGACTATCTGGACCTTATGGACTTTATTTATGATGCTATATGATGTGATGTTTATGCAGGATGTATGGATGCATTATATTACATATGTTATATGATGTTTATGACTAATATGCAGGATGAGATGAATGTATATGAATATGCTGATGTATTTGTGATGTAGGGATGTGATGCAAATATATATAT
>MU224587.1:419856-451283 GCA_018584345.1 Thuja plicata | reverse complement strand
TATTTTGCCATGTATTAATGTAATGTGATGATGAATAAATATAAATGCATATATGATTTGTGAAATGAATCTAAAATGAATGGATCCTATAAAATGTTAAGGACTTAACAATGCAACTAAATGTAACTATATGCAATGCTAATGAATAATGATTTGAATAAATGAAGTAACAATGCAACTAAAACATGTAATGGAACTAAATGCAATAATGAATGAAGTAACTAATTGTAATGATTAATGATTAATGAATGAACTGAATGGATAAAAGCAACCTAATGAATGAATGTAAGATGAGACACATAAGGACACTATTTTTTTTGTGTGTATCAAATAGGTCTAATAAAATCATTTAGGTGACTGGATAGGGTGAATAAATAGAAACCTTTTCCAAGAGCAAAATCAAAGTGCAATATGACCTAACTAAAATGAAAAGACTAACTACATGATGATAGTGGGATTGATATTGTGCTAATGTTGGAGAGCACACCCTAGTTTGATATTGCAAAAGTAGTTATGCACCATGTGCTAGAAAACACAAGTGACAAGGCTACTTTGCGTGGACTAAACTCTCAGACAAATAGGTTGTTAGGAACAAGAATGTGAGATATAAGATATGATGAGATCTATGAAATGTTACTCATGAGGAGACGCAGTACATCTAGATCTTTTGACGGATTTGAGATGCATGAATCTTCCCCCTAGTGAGGCATACATAGTCATAACCAAATATCAAAACATAGATTCACTAACAAACTATGACAAGTAGATCATACCACAAATGACACGTATTTCACTATATACTCACAATAACAAACCAAGATATAAAAGATTGAGGTTGTCGCGATAAGGACATAGTAAAACACAAGATAAAATCAACAAAAAGGCATCCTGACCAAGTGGTCATTCAGTCCAAAAGTTCTTGCCATGAACAATTTTGATGTGAGGATTGATAGACCAGTCAACACCAAAAGGATTCATCCTGATGGGCCAAAGATTTGATTGATAAACACGGGAATTTGCTGGCAATTTCTTGTGGATAGAACGATCATTAGGAAAGTCAATTTATCTACTAATTTGTTGGAAATGTTTGAGATCACTGTGTCTAGAACAAAGCTCAGTATTTGATTTGGTAAGCTCAGCCATGCCGGAATTGTTATTACGGAGTTGGAAAATGGTCAAGGAACTACCTGCACAGATATGGGTAGTGACATTTATTAGGGAAGATGATGTAGGCTGCTTGGAAAAAATGTGGGAATAGATGGTGGATCTGACTACACATGGCGCCTGAAACAGGTTTTCACTATGGTACTTATCCATTGCACCACCGAAGTGGTTTTCACAGATGGATGAATTTATTTCTCTTAGTCTTTTTTGATATTCTTTTCAAGCTTTTTCTATTTTTTATGCTTTTTTAATTTTTTGATTTTTTTTTCTTTTTTCTGATTGCTTTATTGAATGTTTTTTGGATTTTCTACTTTTCTGATCTTTTGAAGATTTCTGCTGTACAACGGACTACTGACGGATCAAGCATAGAAGCTCTTCAGATGTACAATATTTATAGGATCAAGGAGTGGATCTCTCTCTAGTGACACAATCTGATAAGCACTAGAACCATATTTTTCTATGACAATGAAGGGACCCAACTAATTAGGCTCAAACTTTCCTTTCTTTTTGCAGTTCTGGAGGTTCTTCAAATTGTGCTGCAGGAAAAGATCTCCAACCTCAAACCAACAAGGCTTGATCCTTTTTTTGAACTAAAGGAAAATGTGATTTTTATACACACAGAGGTGGTCTATGGCATTGAGGTGTCTCTCATTGAGGAGTTCCAGCTCTTGCAAGCGAGAAACTCTATATTCTTCTTTGGACAACAGATTCTTGAGAGAAATTATGAGGTAAGGGAGCTCATTTTAAATGGGTAAAATAGCCTTAGTATCGTAAACAAGGGTGAAGGGAGTGGCTCCTGTGGGGGTTCGAATGGAGGTGAAGTAAGACCAAAGGGCAAGGTTGAGGTGAAGGTGCCAATTGTGGCCAGCTTCATCGATTGTTTTCTTGAGGATTTTGAGGATGGTTTTATTTGTAGCCTCATCTTGACTATTGCTTTGTGAAAAGTACTTGGAAGAGGTATGGTGGGTAATGTTGAATTTCCTACATAGCTCTGTGACATCCTTGTTCTTGAAAGGTCCTCCATTATCAGTAACAATGCCTTGAGGAATGCCATAGCAACAAATAAGATAGTTCAAAGTAAACTTCAAAATATGTTTTCTAGTAGTGTAGGTGAGAGGAACAACTTTAACCCACTTGGTAAAGTACTTTGTAGTAGCAAGGATGTATTTATGACCATTGGAATAATTAGGGAAAATCCATCCAATGAGGTTAAGACCCCAACGTGAAAAAGGCCAGGGGGTGATGGTGGGTTGGAGGGATTGGGAGGGAGCATGTATCACATCATCATGTTGCTGACAAGGCACACACTTCTTCACATAGTTTTAGGCATCTTGTTCCATAGTAGGCCAATAATATCTAGTGTGTAACAACTTCTTGGCCAAAGTAAGTCCACTAGAGTGAGCCCCGAAGATTCCTTGATGTACCTCCTCCAAGGATGTTTGTGCTTCATCAGAATTCAAACACCTTAAAAGAGTTCCATTGAAATGCTTTTGGAAAAGGGTATCAGCAAGGATTGTGTATCAGGAAGTGCGGTGAATGAATATTTTACGTTGGTTGGGGGTTAAATTAATTGGGTTATACCCATCACGAAGGTAGGAATATACTTCTTGGTACCATGGGGAATTGGGATCAGCAATTTCACACACCATTTTAGAATTCGGTTTGTCATAGGCAGGGACCGTAAGATTCTCAACAAGAAACTCACACCATGTGTTGTGTTTTGGCATAGTGATCAAGGACCCAATTGTTTCCATGGCATCTGCTTCTTTGTTGTTCATGCGAGGTATCTGTTGGAAGATTAGCTCAGTGAAATGCGGTTTGAGATCTTCGACTGTACGGAGGTAAGGAAGCAACTTGTCATCCTTTGTTTGATATTCATTCATAACTTGTTAGATAACCAATTGTGAATCACCCAGCACCAATAAAGTGAGAATCTTCCATTGTATGGCCTGCTAGAGTCCAAGTACATGGGCTTCATGTTCTGCAATGTTGTTGGTACAAGGAAACTGTAATTTGTAAGATTTAGGGATGAGATCGCCTTTTGGTGTATCAAACAAGATTCCTACCCCTGATCCTTTCTAAGTGAAGGATCCATCAAAATAAAGCTTACATGGCAGACTCAGGGAAAGATTAAGGACTGACTCATCTAGAAAATTGGTGATCAAAGGATGTTTACTATTAACAAGTGCTTCAACTAACTGATCTACAATTACTTGTCCCTTGATAGCTTTGCAGTCCACACAAACAATGTTGAACTCACTGAGGATCATGACCCATTTTGCTGTACGACCAGTAAGAGAAGCACGTGCTAGGAAATATTTGAGGGGGTCAATTTTGGCAACAAGATGAATCTTATGATTAAGCATATAATGTCATAGTTTCTATGTATAGAAAACAACAGCCAAACATGCTTTCTCAATTAAGGAATAGTTTAAATCATAGCCAATAAGAGTCCTGCTAAGATAGTAAATTGCTCATTCTTTGCTGGTATCATCTAATTGTGCCAGGAGGGCTCCCAACGTGACCTTAGTAGTAGATATGTACAAAATTAGAGGATGACCAGCAACAGGTGGTACCAGCACAGGTGGATTAGCCAGATAGCCTTCAGTTTCTCGAATGCATTTTGACATAAGCAATCCCACTGAAACTTGATATTCTTGCATAGGAGATGAGAGAATGGACGCACCTTATCTGCTAGTTGTCACATGAATCTCTTGATTGATTGAAATTTTCCTTGTAAACTATGTAATTGATTCAATTTTTTGGGTGGTGGCATCTCTAGGATTGCTTTTACTTTCTTTGGATCAACTTCTATTCCACACTGTGACACAATGTATCCAAGTAGTTTACCAGATTGTACTCCAAAAACACACTTCTTAGCATTCAACCTAAGCTTATACCTATCCAATCGCTCAAATATGGTAGTAAGAATAGGAATATGTGATTCCCTTGTTTTGGATTTGCCTAAAAGATCATCCACATAATCTTCCATGATGACATGCAAAAGGTCATGAAAGATGGTAGTCATTGCTCGTTGATAAATGGCTCCAACATTTTTAAGGCCAAAAGGCATCACCTAATAATAGAAGGTGCCCAAAGGCATTGTGAATGTGGTTTTGTGCTAGTCTTCTGGTGCTATGCTAATCTGATTGTAACCTGAGAAGTCATCCATAAGTGACAACATTTCATGTCTTGCCGTCAAATCCACTATAATGCCAATATTTGGGAGTGGAAAATCATCCTTGGGACATGCAAGGTTTAGATCTCTGAAATTAGTGCAGATGTGAATGCCCCTAGTAGGATTACCTACTAGTACAATATTAGAAACCCATTTGAGATAATCAATTGGTCTAATAACTTCAGTGTCCAGCATCTTCTGAAGCTCTACTTTGACTACCAATGTGACTTGTGGATGCATCTTGCAAAGTTTCTGCTTAACAGGTTTTACACTTGGATCTACAACAAGATAATGCATGAAAAGATCTATATCTAGCCTAGGCATGTCCTTGTAAGTCCATGCAAACTTGATTTTTTTTTTATGCAAGAATGTCGTCATGTCTTTCTTTTCCTGATCATTGAGAGAAACTGCAATGTAGGTGATGTGTGGATCTTCTTCTCTACCTAGGTTGATTGGAATAGCATCTTTGATGATCATAGAGGACACTTTTGGTTCTGAAGATATAAATGGTAATTCAGCCTCTCCCTCCTTTAGTGCATCAAAAAGGTTTTCACTAGAGGAAGCATCCTTTATTTTATGTTTTTCTTCATCCAAAGGTGCCTGTAAGAGGTTTTCACCAGAGGATATATTTTCATTTTTTTAATTTTTATTTTCTTTATCATTTTTGTGACTGAGAAAGTTGACTTGGCTACCAACATAGGCTTGTTCACTGTAGTGGATCTAATGTTCATACTCTCAGAGATTCTTAAGTGCAAAGAGGGCTAAAACTGCCTCATCCAAATCACAAACGTCCAAAGCTGGTGGTGATTCTTGCTAATCCTAGTCAATTAATTCAGGGTTTGTGAGGGGTAGACGAGGGGATGAAAGGTTGGCTTGGGTGATATTGAAGACATGATGGTTTTCATTTAGGTCATCTTCAATATAGTGGAAAGGAATTTTGAAGAACTCTTCCTTAGTGTCTGAATCTGAGGCAGCTAGATAATAATCCATAGCGAAGTTAGTTTTGGTCTCTAAGGAACCCAATCCATGTCCTTTAAGATAGCCATTGGCTATTATGATCTTCTTCTTACCTGTCTCATTAGCTCCAAGGTCAGTACCATGATATCCCATTCTTTTGACAATGGGAGTAACCTTAGGATACTTTCCTTTAGGGAAAATTATAGGTCATTCTTCTTCATCATTATAGAGCCAATCAAGGACATTGTATTCCATGTGTTCATCTGATAGGGACCCCCAATGTTCAAAAATAGTTGATTTGCAGTGCATAAGCACTTTATCTTTAGAGAGGGGTAATGGTGATGGTCTTTCATAAGACTTTGGAGACAAAGGGAGTTGCCCAATACATAGAGCACTTTCAAATTTATACTCTCCCATGCCTTGATCTGTAAGCGTGGCCTTTGCTTCAGATGAGGAGGGTTTGTCTTCAATGACCTTATCTTCAGTAACTGTTTCCTTTCCTTTGGATTGTTCAACTGGTGTTTTTGATGTCTTTTCTGGAGTGTTTGAAATAAGGGTTTCTTGATTGAATTTTTGACCAGACTCATTCAACGGGCAATAGTTAGATTTTTTGCCTTCCAATCTCTTGTAGTATTGAAAGGGCTCAGGATCTCCAGGAATTGTGATTTCTCTACCATGATGTGGGAACTTTAGACATTGTTTATAAGTAGAGGGTACACCTTTAATAGCGTGTATCCATGGTCATCCCAAAAAAATATTATAAGGTAGATCTAGATCCAGTACATGGCAAATAGTTTCAATCAGGGCCGAGCCCACTTGTAAGGGTTGTGTGATCAGACCCTTGCTTTCTTATTCTCGATCATCATAGGCCTTTATTGTGATTCATTTGTCTACATCAATGAGGTCCTCAAAAAGACTGATATTATGAATCATTTTCAATGTGCATAAATTCAAGCCAAATCCACCATCGACGAGGACTCATTTTATTCTTATGGAGCAGATTTTTCCTTCTATATGGAGTGACTTATTATGATGAGGGTTAGGACCTCCAAAGTCCTTATCAGTGAAGATGATATGTTCTTACGCGGCTAGGTTCCCTATCATAGCTTTGAATTGTGCAACGTTGATGTTCTCAAGGACACAGGATTCATTTAGAGCTTTATCAAGGATTTCTCTGTGAATTGGCAAAGTTGGCAAGAGCTCTAGAATGGATATCTATGTAGGTGTCTTCCCTAACTAAGCTAATAGGTCATAGCGCGAGGTAGGCCAAGTAGCGGTAGATGGTGTAGCTGGTGGATTTGTAGATGTAGAAGGTTTATCAGTAGCTTGGATAGTGACTTTGGGTCTACGTGTAGTGGCATTACAATCAGCAACTTTGAGGATTATGGTACTAACATGCATGTCAGTTTCTTCAATGTGGCCACAAAGAGATTCAAACCCAAAGATATCATTTTCACTTAAACTCCCACATGTTTGATCATGGCCTGTAATAGTATTGGTAGAATAGTCATATGGGATTGCATTTGATGAATTATTTTGATTGTGAGGTGGGCAGGGCTGATTGTAGACCTTGAGTTTTGCATTAGATGAGGATGCATTCTGACCTTCAACTTCAACTTTCCCATCCTCAATGAGATCTTGCACAAAGTGTCTAAGCTTCATGCATTTCTTAGTATCATGCCCCTTGATGCGATGATAATCACAATACTCATTATCTCTATACCAAACAAGTTTAGTTTGATTCTCATAAAAAGGTCGAGTATTTGGGTAGAATATCATTCCTTGATCCGCATGTTGTTTGAAGATCACATCTAGAGGTTCTGCCAAAGCTATGAATTGTTGCCGTTGTCGATTGTCATTATTATTTTTGTTGTTGTTATTGTAATTGTTGTGCATAAATGAGAATGATTGATTGCGCGGTTGTTGATTGTTGTTCTGATTATTCTGATTCTGATTTTGATTCTGATTGTTATTGTGATTTTTATTATTATTATTGTTGGATTCTTGAACATTTTGAACATGCTTGGCATCAGTCACTCCATCATTGACAACTCCTTTGTTTTTACTCCAAAAATTTGGTTTATCATTATTGGAAGGAGTATAATGTTTGATGCTACCTCTTTGCAAAAGGCCATCTTCAATGTCTTTTCCCTTCTTGACAAGGGATTCAAAGGTGTTAGGTGAAGCCATTTTCATTTGGAAAGACATCTCAGAGATTAAATTCTTTGTGAAGATGTCAATTAGTGGCTATCAGGTATTTTCCATGGCATGCGATTTGCAATATGTCTCCATCATTGTAAGAAACTAGCGAAGGTTTCTTTATTATTTTGTTTATTATTGTACAAATAATTGAGTGTTGCTTGATGCTCAATGTTATACTAGTATTGTCCAACAAACTTCTCTACTGTTGGAAATTTTTTTCTGTGGAGTTGATTGTTTGTATGTTTGTCATTGATGACAACATATAATACATAGTAGTGATTCTGTATGTACTTATCAGAATGATGATATGAAGCCTTGCATGGTTAGATACATGTTGTAGACATATTTATTATGTTATTTTCATACACGCAGATCTAGATATGATGTTTCAGTCAAGTTGTGTAATTCTATTGGTGGCAGTTACAGTTCTGGAAGAGTATCTATTCAGAGCCAATGTATTTAATGTGTTTCTTGAGTTGCACCTATCTTTAGGATATACGTGTGTATATTAATGATTATTTATGAGTTGATGATAGTTATCTAAAGGCGCTTAATGTGTTTCAAGAAGATTGCAAAGTTAGAGTTAATTTGGTGAGGCCGAATTAGTGAAGCGTCGTGTCTATTCAGTTTATATTTGTGCAGTTGTAATTATGCTTGTGTGATTAGTAAAGTTGACAAGGATGTTATGAAGAGTTTTCTTATAGGTCCCATGATCTCATACTTTGAGGAAGATACTTATAGCAAGTCATTTATGATATGCTAAGTGTGAATGACACAAAAAGAGAAAGAAAATGTACAGAGAAAAATATCAGTTGTGGTTTATTCATCAAGAGTCTATGTGAAGAAGAAGTAGAAGATTACAATACATTGGAACTGATCAAGACAACAGGTCTACTCTATAGTTCATCATCAAATATTGTGCATATCTATTCTATAGAAGGTTGTATCCTTCACCATTGAAGCATTGAGCTTTTGGACAGTGAGTCCTCACCCCTAATAGGGTTATTTGTAAAAGACTCCTAAGAGGGTCAGACCCTTAACCAGGTCACTATACTTATTTCTTTGTAAAAAACAACTCCTAACAGGGTTGCAAGATCTTCTAATAGGGATTACTATACACAAGTATAGTTCATTGTGGGTGCTAATTCCCACTAGGGTTTTTACCATTTGGTTTCCCTATAATCAAATTGTGTGTTGTGTACTATGTTATCTAAATGTGCATTTACTTTATTGTATTATGAATTTAAAGAAGTAAAAAGAACTAAAGTTACTGATAACTGATTCACCCCCCCTCTAAGTTATCCTTTGGGACTATTCTAACAATTGGTATAAGAGCCAAGTGCCTTGGAGAAGAATCCTAACAACTTAAGGTAGATCAGATCTCTTACTTCAGAAAAGAGAGCCCTAAGTTTGATGGAGAAAATTATTTGGATTGGAAAAACAAAATGATAACACATCTACCGTGTGTTGGCTTTGAGATATTTGAGATAGCTACACAAGAAGTTGTTATTCCATCTCTGAAAGACCTTGCAAAGGATGATGCTACTAGTAGACAAAAGGAAACATTTACCAATAATACAATTTATAAATAAACCCTAATCAGTGCCCTATCCGACAGTGAATTTTCTAAGATCAAGAAAATTGACAGAGCTTACACTATATGGAAGTATTTAGAAGATATCTTTGAAGGAGATATTCAAGCAAAGAATGTGTGCAAGAAGACATGGAAAAAGAAATACACCAGTCTTGAGATGTTAACTGAAGAGAAAATTAGAGCTTACAATCAAAGGATAAATGAACCAGTCTCTGGAATCAGAAATAATGGTGGAGAAATATCAGAAGAAGATATAATGGACAATTTGTTAAATACCTTAACATCAGACTATGAAAATAAGATAAGTATTCTAGAGGAAACCATGCAATTCTCACACGACTTCAAGAGAGAGACTTTGATCAACAAAATATCTGCATTTGAGATATCAAGATTAAAGACTAAACCTAAAAGTGAAACAACTTTCAAAGCCTCAGTCGATGGTAAGAAATCCTTACACATCTCTAGCCATAATGAGAAAGAAGAAGTTGATGAAGAACTAGAAGATATCATTGCTATGATTGCTAAAAGAGAAAATAAAGGAAAGGGAAAATATGAAGGACAACTTCAATTCAAATGTTTTTCATGCAACAATATTGGTCACTTTGCATCTAAGTGTCCCACAAGAGTCAAGAAGTTCAGATCTGATTACAAACCTAAATATAAGAAGGAATTTTATCATGTTGAAGAAGGTGTAACTGATGAAGATTCAGGAGAGAATGAAATTGGATTCATTTCCCTTAGAGACATGGAAAAGTTTCTCGAGGAAATGGACATTTCAGATGAAAAGGAAGAACAAGAGTTAGCCCTAATTACCAAAGCAGACATCAGAACTGATTGGATCATTGACAGTGGATGCTCTCACCATATGATAGGTGACAAAGATAGATTTGTTCATCTATACAAACAAAAAGGTGGTATGGTTAGATTTGGAGATAACACTCCTAAACCTATCATAGGCAAAGGTTCTATCACTTTGGATGGAAAGAACAAGATAGATGATGTTTTATATGTTGATGGATTACATCATAACTTGCTAAGTGTTGGATAGCTACTTGAAAAAGGTTATCATTTGGAGTTCAAATACAACAAGTGCATCATTAACAACAAGGATGGAGACATGATTGCATTAGGCTCCAAAACAAAAGGTAATGTTTTTCATCTCAATTCAGATGTAAGTTGTTTTGTTGCAAAAGTGGATGATAGTTGGCTATGGCATAAGAGACTCTATCATATCAATTTTGATAACATAGTAAAGATAAGTAATGTCAAGGCAGTTAGAGACCTTCCAAGTATTGCAAGAACTGTTGACACAATGTGCAGGGAATGTTTTATGGGAAAGCATGTAAGTATTTTTTTTAGAAGCAAACATAACTTAACCGAAAACAAATTGGACCTAGTGCATACATATTTATGTGGTCCTACCCAAACAAGATCATACTACGGAGAAAGGTATCTCATTTTTTTTGTTGATGATTTTTTAAGGATGATGTGGGTTGCATTCATAAAGGAGAAGTCTGAAGCCTTTGAGAAGTTCAAAATATTGAAAGCTAAGGTTGAGAATGAATCTAGATTAAAACTAAAATGTCTAAGATCAGATAGAGGAGAGTTAACCTCTGATCAATTTTATGATTATTGTGAAGAACATGGAATAAAAAGATAGTTAAGTTCTCCTAGAACCCCTCAACAGAGTGGGATTGCAGAAAGGAGGAACATGATTATACTTGATACAGCATGCACTATGATGATTGAAGGAAAAGTTGCACATACATATTGGAGAGATGCAGTGAATACAGTAGTCTATACTATCAACAGAACTCAATTGAGGCCAGGCACAAATAAGACACCCTATGAACTTTGGTTTGGTAATGTACCTATAGTAAAATATCTTAGAATCTTTGGCAGAAAATGCTACATCAAGAGAGATGATGGTGTTGGTAAGTTTGATGCTAGAAGTGATGAAGGTATTTTCCTTGGTTACTCTACAAAAAGAAAAGCATATAGATTTTTCAAATTGAGATTTAAAAAGGTAATTGAAAGTACTCATGTAAAAATTGATGAAAAGTTTATGGTTCAAGAAAGGTACTATGAATATGCACCTATGATTGAAGATGAACCCATGCCTAGCAGAAAAGATACTATTATTGAAGAAATGTTTGATTGCATTGATGTCTCATGCAATGACCCTGAATCAAGCAAAGAAGAATCACAGATTGATGCAGAGCCCTAGTCCACTAGTAAACTGAATCACCTTTACTAGTTGTTCAAATCAAGTCCTACCCCTTTTACTTGGAGTATCCACACTAGAGCCTTACACCTTTAAAGTGCCTCAATATTTTTCACCAACTCATCAATATTTTTTCCCCATAACCCTTCACTGAGTTGATCATTGTTTCATACATCTCCTAGTGGTGATGTACCCTAGTTCACCCAATGCACCTAAATGTACCTTCCTCACACAAAACCACTCCAGTCTCTTTCCCAGGCCTTTGAATCCTTCTAACATGTCAATTATATCCTCTTGACATCCTAAAAACCAACCAAAACAATCTCTTGGTTCAATTCAACCCAAAACTTAAAATTGACCTACTTGACAGTGTTGTTTACTATTCATTTTTGCACACCTTTTTGGATTTCGTAGGAAAAACTTCCAAAGGACCTAGAAAAATGATTACATAATCTTATTTCAAATGTTGGGGCAGAACTTTTCCCAAGAGGACTGATCTGGGTTCTTCCAAAAACTATTTCAACTTGGAAATCTTCTCCAATGGCAAGGAGGCCTAAATGGATGGCTTAATGAAGGAAGTATAATCTAAACTTGGTATTATTCCAAACCAACTATGGGGTCATTTAAGGGAATTTTAATTAATTCTAATTCTCCAATTATAGCCTCTAATTCGAATCCCATCAAAAGTTATGGGGTCTGCAACCTACTGGTTAAACCACTCTGCCAGTCACATAGAGATGTATGGCTAGGGTTTTAAACATTTCTCCTTGGAATTGAAACCAATATAATTGAGACCAAATGAAATTTAAAATATACTCTCATATCTTTCATTTTAAACTGGTTTTAAAAATTTCCAATGGTTACATTGGAAGATATGTGGATTTGAAGTTGACTAATTCAGATTCTCTTCAAAAACAACAACCCACGGTTGGTAAAATTTTTATTTCTCCCTTGTTTATCCACAAAAATACCTAAGACTTGTTGAAAAATAAAGCTAAGACATTTCTCCAACTTCCTATGAAGTCATATTTATCATTTAAATCCATACAAGTTTGGGCACAATGAAAAACCAGTCAAATTTCATAAAAAACATAGTTTCTGTATTCAACTTTTTCAAATTCTCTTTTCAAATCTCCTCAACAACCTCTAAAATGATTTTTGACACATTTTTATATGTTTTACAACCAATTAAAACTATTTTTGGTGGTTTTGAATGTTGGTTAACAAATTTTCAAAAAAAAAAAAAATGTTGTCATTAGCAACTTTTTGTTGCAACATTATTGCTGACAACATTTTGCAACTTTTTGCAAAACTTGCAAAACCAACTCCTAGGGACCTAAATAACTTTATTGTGACCAAAAAACATCAAATCAACCCTAAAAAACCTATTTCTACCCTTTCCAAGCCAAAATGACCATAGTAGGCCCAAGGGCTTATAGTGTACCCAAGGGTTACTAGGCCTTACAAATAGGCTTTTATTACATCCCAAGGATCCATTGACCCTTATAGGCACTTGGCCTATCAAAAAAAAAAAAATACATTCATGGAGACCTCATGAACTCATTTTATTCATCATTGGGTGCTCCTGCACCATACTCCCATGGTGGATTGATCTCAAGTCCACTTGAGATAAGCTGCTCCAAGGAAGTGCCATGCCTCTTTATCTCTGCTTCATCCATCCATATTGCTTCTTCTTTAGGATATCCCATCCATTTGACAAGGTACTTCTTGTATATATTGTTCCTAGTATTTTTTATTACCCTTGTGTCAATGATCCTATCAGGTTTCTTTGGTGGATGAGGAGGTATACCAGCAACATCCTCTTGTAACTCTTCTACATGGACCTCTATACCTGCATCACAACGCCCTTTATAGGGTGTTAGATCAAAAACATTGAAGATAGGAGATATACCAAGGTGAGAGGGAAGACATATCTCATAGGCATTTAGCCCATGCTTCTTCAAAACCTTGCAAGGACCCACTTTCTTCATCAACAACTTGGTATGTTTTCCCTTGGGCAACCTCTCCTTCCTCAAATACACCCACACCATATCACTAACCTAGAATTGCACATCCTTCCTCTTCTTATCTGCACTCTCTTTATACTTTTGTGAACTCTTCTCAAGTGCCAACCTCACTTGATCATGAATCTCCTTCATGTTGTTTGCAAACTGCTCTCCATGAGCACTCACTTGCCCATCCTATGGAAGTTCTCTCAGCTCCAATATACCTCTTGGATTCTGCCCATACACAATCTGAAATGGACTCCTTCCTATACTCCTATTCACAGGATCATTGAAGGCAAATTCAGCTTGTGGAAGCACATTGTCACACTTGTCCCCATATTGCTTTGTCAAGCATCTCAATAGGTTTCCCAAGGACCTATTGACAACTTCAGTTTGCCCATCAGTTTGTGGGTGATAGGCTGAACTAAAATTCAAGTTTGTTCCCAACCTCTTCCATAAGGTCCTCCAAAAATGGCCAATAAACTTTGCCTATCTATTAGACACAATGGTTTGAGGAAGCCCATGTATCCTAACTACTTCTTTGAAAAAAAAAATTGCTACATAGGTTGCATCACTTGTGATTTTACATGGCATGAAATGTACCATCTTGCTGAACCTATCTACCACAACAAAGATGCTATCAAAACCTTTTTGAGTCCTAGGCAGCCCCATTACAAAATCCATACTACAACTTTCCCATGGCCTTGTAGGTATGGGTAATGGTTGATACAAACCAGCATTGGTGGAAGTTCCCTTGGCCTTTTGACAAATGGTGCATTGTTCAACAAACTTTCTTACATCACCCTGTATTTTAGGCCAAAAATAATGTCTTCTTACCTGTTCAAGAGTTTTATCCAGCCCAAAGTGCCCACTCATGCTTCCATAATGATTTTATTTCACTATTTTCTCTCTCATAGAACACCTAGGAATTCATAGTTGATGTCCTTTAAACAACAAGCCATCTTGGATCAAGTAATCAGCATATTCAACATGATATGCTTCAGAAAAATTAGAACAAACCTTGTAAATCTCATGAAAATCTTCATCATTCTCATACATACCTTTCAAGGAGTCAATACCTACACTTTGCAACTTCACTTCTTGCATTGTCATGGCTCTCCTGCTCAAAGCATCAGCCACTTTCTTAGAAACTCCTTTCTTGTGCTTGATTGAAAAGGTATATGCTTGGATTGATTCAACCCACTTCATGTGTTTGTGACTCAACTTCTCTGGGCTGTTCAAAAAACTAAGTGCTTAGTTGTCAGTAAAAATAATAAACTTATTTGGAAGGAGATAGTGCCTCCTTTTTTTCAAGGCTTGCACTAAAGCATACATTTCTATATCATAAGAGGAGTATGCCTCATTCAACTTTTCACTGAAAAATGCAATGGGTCTCCCCTCTTAACTCAAAACAGCCCCTATTGCCACGTTAGATGCATCACATTCAATAGTAAAAATATTTTGAAAATCTAGAAAAGCTAGTATAGGCTGCTTTTCTACCTTTTGTTTCATACTTTGAAAAGCTTCCTTAGCCTCCTTGGTCCACACAAACTTGTATTTCTTCCCCCCTTTGATTGTCTCCAAAATTGGTGCACAAATCTGATTGAATCCCCTTATGAACTTCCTATAAAAAGAAGCCAATCCATGGAAACTTCTAACCTCTGTCATGGTCCTTGGAGAGGGCCAATTCAAGATGCTTTCCACCTTTTCTAGATCCATCTTTATGCTTCCACCTAAAACCAAAAAACCAAGATATACCAATTCTTCTTGCATGAAGACACATTTATCCAAA
Organism: Thuja plicata; assembly: GCA_018584345.1. Classification (NCBI taxonomy): domain Eukaryota; kingdom Viridiplantae; phylum Streptophyta; class Pinopsida; order Cupressales; family Cupressaceae; genus Thuja; species Thuja plicata. The sequence continues at coordinate 436,166 of MU224587.1, read as the reverse complement.
TTTATTAGGAGCTTTCCCTCTTGCAATCTTTTAAGGACCAAATTCAAACGTTTCAAATGTTCATCCTTAGTCTTACTAAAAATAAGGATATCATCTAAATACACAATCACAAAATTGCCATGAAATGTTTTCAACACCTCATTCATGAGCCTCATGAATGTGCTAGGAGCATTTGATAACCCAAAAGGCATTACTCTCCATTCAAATAGCCCTTCATTAGTTTTAAAGGCTATTTTCTATTCATCTCCAGCCCTTATTCTGATTTGGTGGTACCCACTCTTCAATTTCACCTTTGAATAGTACCTTGGACCCCCTAGATGGTCCAATAGGTCTTCAATTCTAGGCATAGGGAACCTATACCTAATAGTTATTCTAATAATGGCTCTAGAATCAGTACACAACCTCCAAGTTCCCTCTTTCTTGGGTGCTAATAGGGCAGGGACTGCACAAGGGCTTAAACTTTTGGCTATTAAACCCTTCCCCAAAAGTTCTTTGATTTGCTTGGACATCTCTTCATTTTGCTAGGGTGTGAGTTTATATGCTGCTTTGTTTGGGAGTGTGGCTCTAGGGATTAGATCAATGTTATGGCTAATCTCTCTAATTGGGGGTAAGGTATTTGGTAACTCCTTGGTTACAATTCCCTTATACATCTCCAGCAAATCTTCTACCTCCTTAGGACCTACTCTCCTAGGTTCCTCTTTCACTTTCAATACCCTTCCCTCTTTTTGTTTTGGCAACACAACCAAAGAATAACAAGGAGTATCTTTCTCCTTCAACACTTTTAAAATTTCTTTCTCTCCTACAAACAAAAACTTGAAATCTTTTTTCTCTTCACCATAATCAGCCATGGGTAGTAAAGTTACCTTCTCACCTTGGTACCAGATGGAGTAGGTGTTCTTCCTTTCATCATGGTGTGCCTCCAAGTCATATTGTCATGGTCTTCCCAAGAGAAAATGGCATGCATCCATAGGTACTATGTCACAAAGTACTTTGTACTTGTACTTCCCAATATGAAACTCTATCCATGCTTGTTCTTCAATGACTGTTTTCTGCCCTTTTGTGAGCCATGACACCTTGTAGGGTGTGGGGTGTGTAATCCTTTTCAGTTTTAGCTTTTCAACTACTTCAAGAGACATCAAATTATCAGTAGAACTAGAATCAATAACCACTTTACATACCTTATTTCCCAATTTACATGTAGTTCTAAAAAGTGTCTTCCTTTGGGATGGCTCTGGTGCACTAGGTGCTTTGATCAAAGTCCTTCTCATCATGAGTGATTCTCCTTGTTCAGGTGTTGTAAAGGATTCATGTGAGTGTACATTGTGGGTGTCTTCATCCCTCACCAAATTTTCTATCCTTTAACCTTATTTGTTCCCCTTTTTAGGACACTTTGATGCTAAGTGCCCAGGTTGATGACATCTAAAGCATTTGATGGTATCTATGCCTCTTCCACCAAATCTTCCTCTAGAGTTTGATCTCCTTCCCTTAAAGGATCCCCTAGAGATACTTTCTCCTTGGTTTTGTTCATGGCTTGATTCTCCAAAGTCCTTAGGACCTTGTCCTCTTCCACTAGACATGCCTCTGCCCTGATTTCCAAAATCTCTTTGTCCTCTCCCTCTACCACCTTGATCTTGTTTCCTCTTGAGTTTCTCCTCAACCTTCAATGCTAATTGATAGAATTTTTGTACTATGGTAGGGCTACTCAAACTGATTTCATCTTGTATTGTAACTCTCAACCCTTGCATGTATCTTGCAAGCTTCACACTTTCAAGCTCTGCCAACTTGGATTTCATGACAAGCCTCTGAAATTCTTCAGTGTAACTTGAGACATCCAATTCTTTCTGCCTCAAAATCATCCTCCTATTATGAATTTTAACTTCATAATCTTCAGGGACATATGCCTCTATGAGTAATGCTGCCATCCTTTTTCAAGTGGATATTGGTCTTTTTCCATCCTTCACCCTTTCATCTTGAGTGAAATTCCACCATGTGAGTGCAGATCCTTTCAACTTTGACTTGGAAATCTTTACCCTTTGATTTTCAGGGATAGATTCATAGTCAAAGAAACTTGTGAGAGCATCAACCCAATCCATTGCTGCATCAGGGTCCATCTTCCCATTATACATGGGCAGATCTAGTTTGGCATCCATTGTCCTTCTCTCCATGGACTTCAAGGTCTTCAAGAGTAGTCTTTGATCTGTAGGAACCTCTTCCTCTTCCTGCTCAAGGGGCTCTTCTTCACTCCCTTCCTCATTTTCATTAGAGTCTCCACCACCCTTCCTATCAACCTTCCCTTTGAGTCTTTCCAATTCTTTTCTTAAATCTTTGTTTTGTGCCATATGTTCTCTCACAATCTTTGCAAGCTCTACATTTGTGATCCTTGATGGGATCTCAAATTCTCCTTCCTCTACAAACATGGTTCTCAATCCTTCTCCTAAGGATCTTTCTTTCTCTTATACCACTTGATGTAGAGCCCTGATCCACTAGAAAATTGAATCACCTTTACTAGTCTTTTCTTGTTCAAATCAAGTCCTCCTACCACTTTTACTTGGAGTATCCACACCAGAGCCTTACACTTTTAAAGTGCCTCAATCTTGTTCACCAACTCATCGATATTTGTTCCCCATAATCCTTCACTGAGTTGATCATTGTTTTATACATCTCCTAGTGGTGATGCACCCTAGTTCACCCAATGCACCTAAATGTACCTTCCTCACACAAAACTACTCCAATCTCTTTCCCAGGCCTTTGAATCCTTCCAAAATTTCAATTATATCCTCTTAACATCCTAAAAACCAACCAAAACATTCTCTTGGTTCAATTCAACCCAAAACTCAAAATTGACCTATTTGACAATGTTGTTTACTATTCATTTCTGCACATCTTTTTGGATTTCATGGGGAAAAACCTCCAAAGGACCTATCAAAACGATTACATAATCTTATTTCAAATGTTGGGGCAGCACTTTTCCCAAGAGGACTGATCTGGGTTCTTCCAAAAACTCTTTCAACTTGGAAATCTTCTCCAATGGCAAGGAGGCCTAAATGGATGGCTTAATGAAGGAAGTATAATCTAAAATTGGTATTCTTCCAAACCAACTATGGATTCATTTAGAGGCTTTTTAATAAAGTCTAATTCTCCAATTATAGCCTCTAATTTGAAGCCCATCAAAAGTTATGGGGTCTGCAACCTACTAGTTAAACCACTCTGCCAGTCACATAAAGATGACCGACTAGGGTTTTAAACATTTATCCTTGGAATTGAAACCAATATAATTGAGACCAAATGAAATGTAAAATATACTCTCATATCTTTCATTTTAAACTAGTTTTAAAAATTTGCAATGGTTACATTGGAAGATATGTGGATTTGAAGTTGACTAATTCAGATTTTCTTCAAAAACAGCAACCCACGGTTGGTAAAAATTTGATTTCTCCCTTGTTTCTCAAGACAAAGACCTCAGAACTGTTGCAAAAGAAAGCTGATACATGTCTCCAACTTCCTATGGATTCAGATTTATCATTTAAATCTGTACAAGTTCAGGCACAATGAAAAACTAGGCAGATTTCATAAAAAACACAGTTTCTGTATTCAACCTTTTCAAATTCTCTTTTCAAATCTCCTCAACAACCTCTAAAATGATTGTTGACACATTTTTATATGTTTTACAACCAATTCCAACTTTTTTTTGGTGGTTGTGAATGTTGTCACTAGCAACTTTTTATTGCAACATTATTGCTAACAACATTTTGCAACTTTTTGCAAAACTTGCAAAACCAACTCCTAGGGACCTAAATAACTTGATTGTGACCAAAACACATCAAATAAACCTTAAAAAACCTATTTATACCCTTTCCAAGAGAAAATGACCATAGTAGGCCCAAGGGCTTATAGTGTACCCAAGGGTTTCTAGGCCTTACAAATAGGCTTTTATTACATCCCAAGAATCCATTGACCCCTATAGGCACTTGGCCTATCAAACAAAAACATTACATTCATGGAGGCCTCATGACCTCATTGTCTTCATCATTGGCTTCTCCTACACCACAGATTATAGAAGAAGAAGTCACACCTAAGGTTCCTAAATTCACATCTAGATACCACTCTAAAGATGATATCATTGGAGATCAGAGCAGCAGTGTTTTGCCGAGATCAAAAGCAAAAAATCTATCAATGGATGAAGAGGTATGTTTAATTTCATAGATTGAATCTTTAAGTGTTGAAGATGCTTGTAATGATTTTGATTGGAAGAATGCAATAAAATAAGAATTAGATTAGATAATTAAGAATGAGACATGGGAATTGGTTCCTAGACCCAATGACAAAAATGTGATTGGAACAAAGTGGATATTCAAAAACAAGATGAATGAAGATGGTACAATAGTAAGAAACAAAGTAAGATTGGTATGTAAAGGATATGCACAGAGAGAAGGAATAGAATACACTAATACATTTTACCATGTGAGCAGACTGGAAGCCATAAAATTGTTCTTGGCTTATGCAACATTCAAAGACTTTAAAGTTTATCAAATGGATGTAAAGTCAGCTTTTCTGAATGGTGACTTGAAGGAAGAAGTCTACATAGAACAACTTGAAGGATTTAATCTTCCAGATAAACCAGACATGGTATGTAGATTGAAGAAAGAACTCTATGGTCTTAAACAAGCCCCAAGAGCTTGGTATGAGAGGCTTGATGGTTATCTTACCAAGATTGGATTCAAGAAAGGTGCAATAGATTGTAACCTATTCACAAGAGAGACACCTGATGCATTACTACTAGTTTCCATATTTGTTGATGATATTATCTTTGGAGGTAATGAAAATCTTAGTACAAAATTTGCAAAATAAATGTAGAATGAATTTGAAATGAGCATGATTGGTCCTATAAAATACTTTTTGGGACTAAATGTAAAGCAGACAGATGAAGGTATATTTATTAATCAGTCAAAATATGTGAATGAAATATTGAAGACCTTTAAGATGGAAGAGTGTAAGCCAGTATGCAATCCTATGATAATAGGAAGAAAGCTTTCAAAAGATGATGATTCCATAGCGATTGATAAAACATTGTACAAATCTATGATTGGAAAACTCATTTATCTAACTCAATCTAGACCTGACATATCTAATGTAGTTGGCATTGTTGGAAGATTTACAACTGAACCCAAGAAGAATCACCTAATGATAATCAAGAGGATATTCAGATATCTAAAGGGAACTATAGACTATGGTTTACGGTATCCTAAATCAGAGAATTTACAACTTCATGTGTATATAGATATAGATTGGGCAGGTTGTATTGATGATAGGAAGAGTACTTTAGGAGGAGCAGTATTTCTTGGAGATAGGTTGGTTTCATGGATAAGCAAGAAGTGGAACTGTATTTCTCAGTCAATAATAGAAGCTGAATATGTTGCAGCAGCACTGAATTGTTCAACCATGGTTTGGATCAAGAAGATGGTTAAAGAATTTGGTATTCAGGTTGATTATCCTATTTTTATTCACTGTGATAACACTAGCACTATTAAAATGTCCAAGAATCTTGTAATGCACGCAAAGACAAAACACATAGAGATCAAGTACCACTTTCTAAGAGAAAAGGTTGCAGACAAAGAAGTGAAATTGGACTATGTGAGCACCAAAGAACAATTGGAAAATATTTTCACAAAGCCTTTATCAAAAGATACATTTGAGTATCTTAGGGAGAAGTTGGGAGTAATTCCCTCTCCTGAGTCTGATTAGATAAAGTAGCAAGAACATCAGTCCTTAGTGACTGATAAATGGTTGACTACTCTACTTCTGGAGTAGTACCTGTGCCTAATGGTTTATGGCACCCTTTTCCATTGATGTCAAAGGGGGAGTATGTACTAAGGGGAGAATATACTCTAGGGGAGTATATATCAATGGAACAAAAAACAAAGTCAGAGGAACTGCAGCAGTGTAGAGAAATCCTTGATGGCGATATTGAGAAGATTGTAAAAGAAAGAGGACACCATGAATAGAGGATGTTTTTAATATCATATGTTTCCATCAATGTCAAAGGGGGAGATTGTTGGAGATTTGTTTCTATGCAGTTGATTGTTTGTATGTTTGTCATTGATGACAACATATAATACACAGTAGTGATTATGTATGTACTTATTAGAATGATGATATCAAGCCTTGCATGGTTAGATATATGTTGTAGACATGTTTATTATGTTATGTTAATACACACAGATCTAGATACGATGTTTCAGTCAAGTTGTGTAATTTTGTTGGTGGCAGTTACAGTTCTAGAAGAGTATCTATTTAGAACTGATGTATTTAACATGTTTCTTGAGTTGCGTCTATCTTCAGGATATGCATGTGTATATTCATGATTAGTTATGAGTTTACGATATTTATCTAAAGGTACTTAACATTTTTCAAGAAGATTACAAAGTTAGAGATAATTTGGTAAGGCCGACTTAGCGAAGCGTCGCGTCTATTCAGTTTATATTTGCACGGTCATAATTATGCTTGCATGATTAGTAAACCCAACAAGGATGTTATGAAGAGTTTCCTTATAGGTCCCATGATCTCATACTTTGAGGAAGATACTTATAGCAATTCATTTGTGATACGCCAAGTGTGAATGACACGAAAAGAGAAAGAAAATGTACAGAGTAGAATATCAGTTGTGGTTCATTCATCAAGAGTCTATGTGAAGAAGAAGTAGAAGATTATAATACATTGGAACTGATCGAGACAATAGGTCTACTCTATAGTTCATCATCATATATAGTGCATATATGTTCTACAAAAGGTTGTATCCTTCACCATTAAAGTAGTGAGCTTTTAGACAGTGAGTCCTCACCCCTAACAGGGTTATTTGTTTGAAACAGAGTTGATGTATACAAGGGCATAGAAACCTTGCCTATGTTGTTGACATTAGTGCTTTCTCCTTGATTCATCATTGTTTGAGTGCTATTGTGAGCAGTATTGTTTGGAAAAGCACTTAGGATTTGTTGAATTTGTTCTAGCGTCAATTGAAGTATTGATGTAGTTGTTAATACAAGTGTAGATATAGGTATTGATGTGGGAGGTTCACTAATAGCCCCTTTATCGGTATCATGTGATGATGTATCATTTGAAGTAGAAGCCATGGCTGTAGTAGTGGCAGTGGTGGCTTTGGTGATGTTCCAGGTAAGGAATGTATCATCAAAATTAGCAGGTACCGTGACACCATTTTGAATAATATTCAAGAATATTTCACCGTTGTTTTTCATAATGGATTTCTCAACCATTTCCACATTATAAATTTCTAAGGAAGTCATTCACTTGGGTAGGTTGTTCCTCTTATTCTACTAACTTAGTTTCTTCATGAATTTCCTCAGCGTGTATCTAGGTTCTTGAAAGTATTGAGTGCCAAAAGGGTTCACTTCATAGGTAGCGGTGTTGAGTGTTCAACGCCTTATGTTTCTAGCTTGGGATCAAGTAATAACCAAACAATGGTGTACTTAGAAGAATAGAATACAAGAAGGCATAAGAAATGAAATAGAGAAAAGATCTTGATTCTGGATTTGATGCTTGAATAAAGATTGATTGGTTTGATTGATTGGATTGAGGATTGATTGATTGATTTAAAGGTTTTTGGAACAAAACCTAAGCATGACAAAACCTTATGATGATACAAACACAAAAGGATTTAAAGTAACACATATACTACTTTAATATGGACTTGTGATCTCAAGCAAAATGGGACATCACTAAGGGATTTAAATTACTTGAGACGGACTGATGGTCTACAAGTAATGTTGTGTTTGTTTGAGGATGAAGGTTTTCAATACTTTGATTAAGGTCTTTCAACCTAAAGGATTGATTTGATTTGATGATTTGATCTAATGCTCTAGGAGAAGGAAGGATGATGATGGAAGAATGATCCAAAGGAAAGAAGTTATCTAATCATAATGCTCAATGGAAACAAAAGCACTGTTGATAGAATACTTGGCCATGAAATTTCAAACTTTGTTATTGTAGATGATCTTATCAATTTTCTCACGATGCTCAATCTCTTGTTTGATAGATGTTGTAATATGTTGGTATTCCTTGGATTTATGAGTGGTTTCCTTTTTCTCTCAATAGACTAGAGGCGCCAGAAGCTTACCCTTCTTATGTTTCTTGAATTTGGTCATGTCATGTGAAAAATTTGATTTTGGCTGAATGACTAAATGATCTAGGACAAATGATTTTAGGGTCCTATAGAAGGTCAAATTTTGAATGTTTCAAAAAATTTGGAAGCTCACTCTTTTCAAGCAGAAATGATGATCTCATATGCAGCCAGCGATCTTCACAGATGGCGATCTGCACAGACAATAATCTGCATAGATGGCGGATCAACAACAGAGATGACCGACTGTGGCTAAGGTAGTGTGTTAAAATTCTGGGCAAATTTTTCATCTTCAATCTAATTTTCGGCAAATTTGTTCGATGGAAAGAACTAATTTCAACATATGTAAACCAGAAAAATAATAGACACATGTCTCAAAATAATCCAACAAGGGACAAAGCAACCTTGAGGGATGCCAGCAAATGTGACATTAGGAAACCTTGATTTCAAATTGTAGGATCTCATTTGTATATGTTCAAGTGACTCTTTCAAGCCACTTATGTTTTTACTGGGTCTAGCACAACGAAGACAGTTTAAACAGTAGCTACCTTAGGAAATTGGCTTCGCATGAAATATTATAGGCTCATTGCTCGGTAGTCCTTTAGCTCACACAGTAGTGTCACCCCCGGAAGGGTGCCCATGTTTTTGCCTTTTTTAAGGTATTGTTGTCATGCTACGAAGATCTCTTTCGAAACACAATACCCTGGTACATGTATGATGGGAATCTTGGGCCCTTGCACTATAATAAGTTATTGTTCGGAGGTGAATCAGGTAGGCTACTAATTTGTAGTTGCTAGCAAGATTTTGTGGCATCCTTGCAATCAGTTTGTACGGTGTGAGACACTTAAGTCTCTATTTCAACCATGCCAATATGCTGAGGACATTCACTTAGTATGGACTACCATTGAACACGACCTGCCCAAGCTTGAAGGGGTAAAGAGGACCTTTGGGTCGCACTTTATTTCTATACCAACAGAAGGGATTATCGGTTTGAGGTCATCCTCTAAAGGGGAAGCGCACCCTCTAGACAAGCCTCTCTAGAAGCTTTATTAAGCTAATCTTTCTCTTCACCCAAGATCTGTGAATGGGAGGAGAGAGGATACGACTATAACTTAATCCTAGCATGACGTATTTTAAGGGTTTTAATCTATTGACAAATAACTCAAAAGAAGTGTTGAGAAACACTTCTTCAAACACACCAAGAAGTGTTCATTCCAAATTGAACCTATTTAAAATCAACTAAGTGTTTTCTACCTAAGAAAAAGACACAATAGTATGATTAATCATTCATATTCAATTTATTTCCCACACAGCAAAAAGAAAGCTTAGAAAAGTGAGTTCATTTGCCTTATGTCATTCAAGATTTGTGAGGTTTATTCCCTTAACATTCAAGATTGAGTGAGGTTAATTTTAAACAACATACATTCCAAGATAAGTGTTTAGTCATACAAGTTCATTTTAAGAATCTGTTAAAGAACCATCAAGGAACCTGCATGAAATTCATTAGTAGTCTTGAAGTCATAGATATTAAATGTTTCAGAAAACCACTAAACTCAGGAAAACACGCAGATGATGAAGTATAAAAGACGGTGATCTGTGCAGATGGCAATCTGCAGAAATGGCGAAACACCTGCACAGACGGCCAAATACACACACTTAAACTCTGTTAAAAAAAAGAATTAATTAGAGTTAAAAAATAAGATTTTTATCAAATCAGACAACATTTAACTCTTAAAAATTGCATTACTGTCAAAAACCCGAGAGTTAAAATGCTAAAAACTTGATAAAAAAATAGTTTAAACCACAGTGTTATGAGTTTGTTTCTGAACAGGCAGAGGTGGTGAGTTATATGCATACACGGCCAAGTGTCACAGATGGCTGGAAAGTGTAGACGATAATTGGCGTAGACAATGACTCCAGAGCAGAGACGGGTCTGCGTGAAATTTTTCCAAACTATGGAAAATCTACAAAAATTTGTTAGAAAACAAGGGACGTGGGTCCCACTGGGTGTGCCAAAATGTATATGTTGAAAACCTACCTATTGGGAGCATGCTTAGACATGCAAATGTTAGAGATATACATCAAATCAACTACACTAACATGTCTAAACATACTCTAAAACAAAGGAATCCATCATAACCTCTGATGAGCTAAACCAGGGCACCCAATGCCTTGTTGATTTGCTCTTAGAGAATATTTGTGGGTGTGCTCTCCCAACACAATATATTAATCCCACTTGATTGATTGGTGGATGAAACTATAATGCAAACTAATGGATGCATGAAGAACTCAAGAACAAGTATGAAGAACTTGTCTCAAGCTATTTATCATATGATTGAAATGCAAAGTAAACAACTAAGCTAGAATGATATGCATGAGATGATAAAACCAGATTCATTTTCCATTATCCTAACATATGATTTCTAGATTCAACTATGAATTAAGCATGAAATGAACTAAGGGCTAAGATTTAAAAACATGAACTAATGCAATTCTAGAGCTATTTTAACAAGATAACAATGCATAAAAAGGAGATGATTTGCTCTTGACAATGGCCTCTATTTATATATTTTTTAGAGGAGAGAGAGGGCTTGGATGAGGTGGAGCTCATGCGGCATCCACATAGGTGCCACATGAGGGGCACATAAGCCATGCAAGAGGCCAACTCTGCTCATACATGTGTGAGCAACTTTGGATGTGATGGGTCAAAGTGTACTTAAAGTACACATGTGAAGGATCTTATAAGAGGTGTAAGAGGGTGTAAGAGTTTTGGACCAATGAGACACTTTTAGAAAGTGTAATAAGGTGTCATCATGGGTGTAAGAAACCTTGTTGGCACCAAATAAGGATTGTTTGGAAAAGACAACTTTTGGAAATTTGCTCACACTTGTGTGAGCAAATAATTAGGACTAATTTGTGTAGGAATCAAGAAATTAGCCTAATTAACCTTAGTTAATTAGTAAGTAGGTCTATTTGGTGAGACTGATGTGAGGTAGGGTAGGATCTAGGTTCAAATTAGCTTAATCTAAATTTAAAATTTAGATTAATTTGGTTTAGTAGAATTTAAGTCATGTGAAGGAATAAATAAATTAAAAATTTATTTAAAAGGGATTGATGAGGGGTAATGTATATAAATAAGATTTTATACATCAAAAGAGGTAGTATTTAAATTAAATTCAAATACTAAGGAAAGTGAATCATATTTAATTAAATAAATTTAATTAAATAGATAGAAGAATATAACAAATATAATTAATTACAATTAACTATGATGTTATGGGAATATTAATTAAATTAATATAAGGATGATTTTAGATGTCTACACTACCAAGTACCTCATCCTCTCGCGTCTTAAAGAGGTTTTTACCCTTAGATACGTATTTTGTTTTTACCTTTTTAGGCTCTGACACCACCACAAAGTGGTTTTTGCCATCAAAGCATCTGTTCTTTTTCAATTTTATTTTTAGTTTTTGACTTAGTGGTGCAGGAGAACCTAGAGCATAGGGGTCACCATTAGGCCCTGATGGAGATCCAAGGAGAGATGAAGACAAGGGAGGCCTAAAAGCTCTTAAATCTATGTAATTTGGCCAATAGAGCCACAAAATGTAATGAAATGCACTAAAAGTGCCAAAAAGATGTAATGTTGCCAATATAGGCAAAATTAGCCTAGAAGGATTAATGTAAAGGCTTAAGGGTTTTGGTAGTCAAATAGGATGATAGGGTCATTAAAAGACCTTTTGAATATGATTGATCACAATAAAAATGAAAAAGGATGTAAAAGTTGCCAAAGTTGACAATTTTGTTGCCAACTTGGCAACATAAACTAAACATTAAGTTTAGAAGTAGTTTCAGTCGGTTTGGGGAAGTTAAAAGGTGGTTGGTTGGTCTTTTGATGCCTATTTTACTTTGTAATAGCCAGAGGAAACTTGGCATGATCGTGGAGAAGGAAAGTTTGTAATTTTTAATCAATCAAATGATGCATTTTTTGTGACTCATTGCTTTCTCTGTGTAACAACAATGTTGTTTAGTGTTTTAAAAGATGTGAATCATATATTTTGTTGAAGTGTAAATTTTATATGTTAAGGCAATGACTTAAGAGTATTTTTTCTTTGGAATCTTTAAATTTGGAGTGTTGAAGAAGATCTCTTCATTTTGGTGAAACTGTTCAAATCATCAAATAGGGTAACCCGAGAGGACAAAATGTGATTCCTTTGTGATATTCATGTCCAATAAGCTTCTCATCTTGGATAGTGATGAAGAGGATATGTATTATAAACTATCTTTGAGGTTTTAGGTGTCGATGAAGCATATAGTATTTGTTTGAGGGTAGAGAAGTGAATGTACAATCATAGGAAGAAGGAATGATTGTCTCAGAAAATGCAGTCCAGTGTGGGGGACATATCTCCAAATTGAACTGTTGGATCTTTTTGAATTTGGGATATGTTAGAGAAAACCTAATTTCAAATATCCTATCTAGAGGGATTGTGAAAATAATATGTTTTGAAAAAGGTATGGGTGACTTTGTACGGGTCTATGCAAGGGGCAGTGATAGGGCAGTTTGTGAGGAATTTCCTTCATGAATGTGTTGGGGAAGTTTTGTGAAAGGATTAGATGTTGTATGGGGATGCATAGTAGATTGTTTCAGTGAAGACCTTAGTTTTTGTATGGGGAATTAATGGGGAGATCCTCTTTGTGTCAGTGAGTGGTAGATCCACAGGATTGATCCAAGTTATTATGTTATTAAAGAATAATGGGTATTAGTGGTTGGGACAGTCAGATCATATGATCTAGTTCAGTATGTATGGATGGGCAATTTGAGTGAGTGTAGACTTAAGATGTGGATCCTCTTCATCTTGGAAGTTAATTGATCATTGGGCTCTGCATCAAGTGGTATTAGCCAGTGAAATTTCTGGGAAGAGAGACCTAAGATGGCTTACACAAGATTAGAGAGAGAGTTGTTCAAGTTGTGGAAAGAAGAAGGAGAAGAAGAAGAAGAAGAAGAAGAAGAAGAAGAAGAAGCAACATTGGAGAATAATTAGATAAAGAGCACTCCTAGAGCAAGAAGAAGATGAAGAGCCCAATGAAAAAAAGGTTTTTGATGGTAATGACAAAGAAGTTTCAGAGGTAAATGCAGATGAAGACAAAAAAATTCAAGCCTTTAAGGGCTTGAACATGAAGAGGTATTTGTGATAGGGACAATGCTATGTCCTTTGGAGGGTACCATGCAGGGTACTACCTTGACATTGGATTATGAGGCTCTAGAAGAAGCATCCTTAAAGGTGAATGAGGAAGTGGTTATATGCCAAGAAGGATGGCATGAAGATGCTTTGAAGGAACCAATGGCCTCAGAAGAAGGGACTAAAAGTGAGTTCATTACAGTGGTCGGCCATGAGGAGGCCTTACAGTTTGTGTATTCTCCAAACATGGAGATATGGCATGATGAGGGTGTCAAAGAGGAGTGTCTTTATGAGGCACTTGTGATGCATTTTGTAGAAGAGTTATTAAGCATGGAGGACCAAGAGAAGTAGCAGGTGGTCCACATTTTTCCCATCGGGGAAAAACTAAAAGTCAAGATGAGAGAGTTCCAAGTGTTGGAAGGATAAGAAAGGATAATATGGCATGATCCAACCATATTTAAACCAAGAGTTAAAATGAAATTTTTCTTTCTAATGATTTGTTTTGTAGGTGTTTCCAAGAGGACTTGAAAAAGTTAAAAAGTTGTGGAGTATGGTGTAGGAGCACCTAGAGAAGAGGGCTCACCATGAGGCCCTGATGGAGATCCAAAGAGATATGAAGATAAGGGAGGCCTAAAAGGTCTTAAATCTATGTAATTTGGCCAATAGAGTGACAAAATGTAATGAAATGAACTAAAAGTGCTAAAAAGATGTAATGTTGCCAATATAGGCAAAATAAGCCTAGAAGGATAAATGTAAAGGCTTAAGGGGTTTGGTAGTAAAATAGGATGATAGGGTCATTAAAAGACCTTTTGAATATTATTGATCACAATAAAAATGATAAAGGATGTGAAAGTTGCCAAAGTTGACAATTTTGTTGCCAACTTGGCAACATAAACTAAACATTAAGTTTAGAAGTAGTTGTAGTCGGTTTGGGGAAGTTAAATGGAAATTGGTTGGTCTTTTAAGGCCTATTTTAATTTGTAATAGCTAGAGGAAACTTAGCATGGTCGTGGAGAAGGAAAGTTTGTAAGTTTTAATAAATAAAATGATGCATTTTTTGTGACTATTTGTTTTCTCTGTGTAACAGCCTTGTTGTTTAGTGTTTTAAAAGATGTGAATGCTATATTTTGTTGAAGTGTCAATTTGATATGTTAAGGTAGTGATTTAAGACTATTTTTTCTTTGGAATCTTTGCATTTGGTGGAGTGTTGAAGAAGATCTTTGCATTTTGGTGAAAACTGTCCAAATCCTCAAATAGGGTAACCTGAGAGGACAAAATATGATTCCTTAGTGATATTCACATCCAATAGGCTTCTCATCTTTGATAGTGATGAGAAGGATAAGTATTCTAAACTATCCTTGAGGTTTTAGGTTTCCATGAAGCATATAGTATGTGTTTGAGGGTAGAGAAGTGAATGTATAGTCATAGGAAGAAGGAATGATTGTCTCAGAAAAATGAAGTCCAGTGGGGGGACATATCTCCCAATTGAACTGTGGGATCTTTCTGAATTTGGGATGTGTTAGAGAAAAACTAATTGTGCACATCCTCACCAGGGGGATTTTGAAAATAATGTGTTTTGAAAAATTTATAGGTGACTGTGTATGGGTCTAGACAAGGGGCAGTGACATGGAAGTTTGTGAGGAATTTCCTTCATGAATGTGTTGGTGAAGTTTTGTGAATGGTGGAGATGCATAGTAGATTGTTTTGGTGAAGATCTTAGTTTTTATGTGGGGAATGAATAGGGAGTTCCTTTTTGTGTCAGTGAGTGGAGGATCCATAGGGATTGATTTGAGTTATTGTGTTATTAAATAATAATGGGTATTAGTGGGTGGGACAGTCAGATCATATGATCTAGTTCAGTATGTATGGATGGGTAATTTGAGTGAGTGTAGACTTAAGATGTGGAGCCTCTTGGTCTTGGAAGTTAATTGATCATTGGGATCTACATCACTTAGGTACTTGATATCTGTCTTAGTCATGTTTCTTGCTGGTTTACTAGTGGAAGAAACTATGGCCTTAATAGAATTGAGGTAGCAAGCTATTTCATAGTCATTTTGGAAAGAAGGTAACACAGGTTGTTGGTTCTGTTGTGACCAATCAATAAGGTCAGGGTATATGAGTGGAAGGGAAATGAAAGGTTCCAAAGCATTGATATGAAGATGGTTATCTCCAGTGACAAGATGTTCAGAGTCTATAAGGGCTCCCTCAAAAGTACCTAGAACCATATGATTCATAGCATGGTTAACTTGATCAATGAAAGAAGCATATAATTTTGTCTCATAAAGGCCTATGGGTGACTCATCGGACACTTCAGTTTGGTTATCATAAGTATGTTCCACATCTATTCCCAATTATGTTGACTTGATTGAGAGAGAATCTCATTAATACTCCTATGATTCAATATTATTTTCTCTTTGTAACAATCATGCCATTTTCTTGTGAATATGTTCTCTATTAGGACCTTCAACATGTGACTCATCACTTTCATGAGATGTAGAAGCTTCATCATCGTGTTCTAGAGAAGGTCCTTCTTCATTCCAAAGGATGGAAGAAGAGGGAACAAATTTATCCCTATTTTGGTTAAAAGTGTGAGTAGGCACATTCTCTTCTTTAGATTCACTATAATTATCAAGAGACAGGTCAAAAATAGCTTGCTCATTAGAGAATATGAGTCCAGTCTTATCCTTAGATTTCCTTCCATTTGTGTAACTCATAGGTTCTATTGTTTTTTTTTTCTTGTTGGCCAAAACATATCATCTTTCACCAGTTCACAAACTCACTCAACCAGACAAAACCCAACATCAACAAGGCATAAAATACCTTCTACTCTTCGGGCTCCATAGACCCAGGCGAGTGTACCTTACTTCTCTACTTCTGCAAACTGATACAAACACCCAATAAGCAGATTCACTAGTGGATTAAAACAGAACAAACATGTCCTGCAATGGGATTCATAACTGAGATGAATCTCTGATATGGGAAGCCTACCCACATGCTCAATA
>MU224587.1:363218-400951 GCA_018584345.1 Thuja plicata | reverse complement strand
GCCAGAAGAGGAACATGCCTAAAATACAAATCCATCATTAATTCTTCTTGAACAATCACCGGGTATCAAATATAGCTTCACAAACAGGGCTCCTGGCAAACAAATGAACCAGTGCACAAGTGCAAAATTGAGAAAACACCTCTGGAAGGAGATGAATAAACAGGGTCGAAACTCATCACAGGGACCTGAAACTTGATACATAGAGAGTATGCAATGTGTAAAAAAATATTTTAGGCTTAGATATTCATAACACTTATCAAATTTCAAGATATTCAATCCCGAAGTAACCCTTCTCAACGATTTCTACACTTGGCAATTTTCTGATTTTGAGACCCCGTAGGAACGAACTGATGAAAACCCATTTGAGCATGCAACTTTAGGACTCAGAATAAACCACTGAAGCATATGAAAGGAAATGGAAAAAAGCATTTTATGAAACCACCCAGAAAACACCTGGTTCCCACATGCATCTTGAAAGCAAAATAGTACAAATGCATGCTAATGTGTCCCATTCCTCACAAATTTTTTATAGTGCCAACAGGTTCAAAAAGAGCATGTTTCTTATTTTTCAAATAACCACAACCTGGGTAACCCATCCTAGCTATAAATTCATAGCCCTTTCCGTATCATTTGGGAGAGACTACAGTAGTAAGCACAAGTTTCTCAATTTCCTTTTGTTTATAGATCCATTCCCTAATAGCTTGTTCTTCTTTTTCATCCTCTAGGGGTACTGAGGATTGGACAAAGGTCCCATAACATGTCATAGCAGAAGATGAAGACTTCTTATCCTCTAAAGGTTTTCCATAAGAAAAAGGGGAAACTAGGAGTGTAGCAATGGAATCTAGTCAATACTACCCCATTCCAATATTTAGCATTTTTAACTTCTTCTCACAATCAAGAAGAGTAGTCTTAGTTTCATCAGCAACTCTATTGTGTGGTACTAAGGATTCAACAATAAGTGTATTTATAGACATAGAATTATCCACTAGAATGGAAATCTCAATACCATTGAAAGGAAACTTTATACAATGATGGTAGGTAGAGGGAATCACTTGCATATCATAGATCCATGGTCCCCATAGAAATATGTTGTAAGAAAGGGGAATATCAAGATCTTGAAAGACCGCATCTTTTTCTATTGGACCAACCCGAATAGGTAACACAATCAATCCTTTGGAAGACCTTTCAACTTTGTCATAGGATTTAATAGTAAAATTATTCCTTGGATAAATGGTGAACTCTAACAATCCCAATTGCTTTATCACACTTAAAGAACAAATATTTAACCCAATGCCATTATATATTAGCACGTGTTTGACTCAGATTTGGTACATTTGGATTTCAATATGTAAGGCAAGGTTATGGGGGTGACTTAAAGACTTGTCATCTTCCTCAAAAAATGAAAGGTAATGTGGAGCAGCAATGTGATTAGTATCAATATCTTTGGGGACATTTATTATTTTCAAATAGTTCTCTAAGACTCCCTGTGCATAGGTGATAACTCTAGCAACTCAAATATTGAAATATGGGCTAGAGTACACTAAAGTTGCTCTACTAGATTATAGTCTGACTTGCTGGAAGTAGATGTTTGCTTGGAAGAGGATGTCATTTCCTTAGGATTAGATTGAACGGAAGGATTTAGACCTCTGAGCATAACCTTGGGTTGACTCCTCGTGACAATATTTAGACTTTCCCTAGGTGAAGGAAATTTAACACCTCTAAGCATGATCATGTGATTATGCTCATTGCAATATTGGGGTTACATGGAAGAACCAACACCTCTCAAGATAACCTTAGGTGCCCCATCAATATATGAATCATAGTTGGGTCCATTAGGTCTCACCATTTTAATGTTTTCATTCATAGGTTCAAACATATTGATAATGTCGTCACCATTTGTATAAGCATAGTCTATCTTAGCTCCCTCATCCTTATTTGATGTTTCTCCTTTGTCATACTTAGGGAATGGTTCTTTAAAGGCCTTATAATAAGAATTCTTAACAATACATGTTTCAGCTTTATGCAATTGTTGGTATTGTGTCCTTTATTCTTATGATATTCACAATAATGATTGTCATTCCACCATTTAGGTTTCACCTCTGACTCGTATGGTTTAGCATATTCAGGTGGTGTGATAATCTTGTTAGCAAGTAAAGTCTTAAGTATCACATCATATGAATCTCCCAAGGGAGTAAAATCACATTTAGGATTAGGTTCCCATGAATATTGAGACTTATTAGAATCATCAGATCTTGTTGCTTCTCATTGTTTGGTTGTTAGGATAACACTAACTAGGTTGAAAATGGGCTCCTTAGGCTCAGCCTCATAAAAAAAACCATAATTGAACACAGGGTTTTTCTTATTCTAAGGCTTATTCTTGTCTTTGTTATATCCATTACCATTTGTGGACTTACCCTTTCTCAATGTGATCTCACCCTTTTTGACTAAAACATCCTCTATTTGGAAAGCACTTTCAATCATATCATTAAAGGTGCAAAAGAATTTCTTTCTAAGATCATAATATAACTCAGGTATGAGGTTATTAACAAATGTATCAATATTTTCATTCTCTGGTAGTTGTCATGGGTACCTTGAGTATAACTTTCTCCATCTTTGCAAGAATGTAACAAAAGGTTCACCTTGTTTTTGTTTGATATTGCATAGGTCAAACATTATCATAGGGTGCTAAATATTATAAGAGTATTGTTGAATAAAAATTTGGTATAACTCATCAAAGGACTTGTGTGGAGGTGTGGTTTTTGTGAACCAGTCCATAGCTTGGCCATTTAGACTCCTAGGAAAGAGTCTCATAGGATAAGTGTCATCATGCGTAAGGTCCATACTCAAAGCATAAAATTGTCGAACATGGTCATGTGGATCCCCATTTCCATCATACTTGTCATACTTAGGAATCTCAACATCTCTTAGAAAAAGGCATCATGTATAGAGTCTTGTCAAAAGGTAAAGTGCATAGGGATTCCATAGAAATTGAAGACTTAGGCTTCTCCTTCTCCCCTTTCAAGGTTGACATTTTAGTTTTCAAATTTTGTATTTCCTTGATGGAAACTTCCAAAGGTGAGGGTACTTCGAATCAATCCATCAACATCAAAGTCATGAGGGAGTTTCATCCCTTTAGAATCCAAGTGCATGAAATATTGATCACCATTTTCTTCCAATGATTTTAACATTATTCATTTATAACATTCATCTTGATGAAAATTTAGGAGATCTTTATTAATCTCATGCTCCTCATTGTTTCCATGTTGAGAGTTAGACCTAGAATGTGAAGATCTTGGAGGTGAATCAAATCCATTATGTTGTGACCTTGGAGGAGATCTTGGAGGTCTATTATTCCCATGATCTCCAAGGAAATTGGCATTGAATTATTGATCCAAATGATTCATTTGTTCCTCCATGTAAGCCTTTCTCTCTAACTCTATTTGTCTTAACCTCCAATTGTACTCAAAAAGGTCATTCAATCACTTTTCATGTTCTTCCCTAGACATGGTGATAGATAAACTATTTTTAGATCTTGATGAGGCAAGATTTGTCTCAAAGGTACTATCAAAGGTACTTCCAAAAGGATCAAACCAAACTTCAGTACTATCCCCTTCTTTGTCAAAGGTAATTTGAGGTTCTTTGTCTTGATGATGTTGATGCCTATTAGGAAAAGATAATTTGTCAAAGCTAATTGGAGATTGCTTTCCTTGGTCAATCCAATATCTAGTTGTTACTAGCATGAATGAGAATGTAAAGACCTAATTAAGATGACACAAGACCACTTGATGCCCATCTTAGAGAAGAAAAGTGTTCACTTGTCAAAAAAAATGAGAGATCAAGATGACTTATCACAAAGTGCCCAAGCTACAGGTAAGATCCTTGTGTACAACACCTGTGACTAAAGTCAAGATATAAAGTCAAAGCCAAAAAAAAGATAACCAAGAGAGGTAGACAAGTGAACAAATTTACTAATCAAGAATGTGACCAATATATCTAGGTGATCCTTTTAAACTAAAAATAGTCCCTAACCTGCTAGTCTCAGACCAAGGGACCATAAATAGTCAAGTATAAGCTTCCTAAATTGGCTTAAGAAAAAATTGAAGGCCAAACCCACTTAGATCATAAACTAGAGGAAAGACCTCAATAAACCAGATGATAATCATGTGATATTTCTCACTACGACATGCAAGATTGAGACAAAAAACATAAAAGACCAAATTTTTTGACTCAAAACCCTATTTGATCGATTAGAACAATTTGTGATAGTAAATGATTTTAGTTTTAACAGCAAGTTGGAAGTTAAGAATCAAGCTTTTAAAGAAAATATGATACATAAAGTAGTCTTAAAACAATCAATCAAGGGATAAAACAACCTTGCATGATACAAACATTTTTGAGGTCTCAAAGAAAAACCCTATGAATAGTATCATCATCTGTATGTTAAAATGATTTCTACTGGTCTTAACATAATAAAAGGCACATCAAACATAAGCTACCTAAGGAAAAGTTGGCTTACTATCAAAATCTTTGCCCACACTTGATATTCTTTTGCCTCACACAAAGTGATGTTGGCTTTTTCCAAGACTATGCACATTGTGGATTTCGAAAAGAGGCTCCATGTTTGAATCACATAGGCTCCTTAATGCCACACTCATGATTTAGAAAATCCTTGGGAATGCATATGGTGAGTGTAAAATATTTAGGTGATCTGGGTAATCCACTTGGATCGATCCTTGCACAATGATTATGATACTTTTGGAGGTGACTCAGGTAGCTTCTATCCAAAAGTGTCTATTAAGGACATCCATTCATGACTATCCCTTGTAGTTCCCCAAGAGGAATTGAGGCCTTTCAACCCTACAAGAATCCAAAATGTATAGTCTCATAAGAAATATTGAGACCTCTCGACCCTATACAAGTTGGAGGTACTCCCCTTGTAGTCTTGTAAACAAGATTGAGACCAAAAATGGTCATACAAGTGCCTAGTCAAGTGTAGTCTTTCTTAGCAAGATTGAGGCAACTAGGCCCTACACTAAGGACATTATATTTTTCCGTTAGTATATGCAAGGAAAAACATGTTAAACACCATCAGTTTACACTACACCGACAGATAGGGCACAACACTACTCGATGACAAGGTTACTAATACTGCTAAGTACAAAGCATCTCAATGAGCACTATTCAATGTTACCTGATAACAAAAAGGACAATGGAACCCGATGAGTAACAACAGTGAAAATTGATGGAATATTCAAGAGTGGAACCCAATAGATGAAGGGAACCTGATGATCAGTTCAAGGAAGGAACACTAATAGACTTTCAGTTCACACCGACGATCAAGAACTGACAGTTAGTTACATCCCGCAAAAAGTAGATCCAATTTTCCACGTCAGATAAATCACTGAAGTTTTATATTTAGCTTCTTGATTTGTTTTAAAGCCATTACATGTGGGAAAGTAAATGTAATTATTATTGTTTTTATCAGTTTAACTAATTTCAAACATGCAATCTAAAGGACCAAGGTTAAGTTGTATACCTTGGATCTAGAGTTAACATTGTAATGTGTGATTCTAAAATAGGTAAAATTCTTCTATAAATAGATGCTAAATATATTGTAAACATGTTGTTCAATGATGATTGTAGCCACTAAGAGCATCTAAGGATCAGACAAGAGAATTCATGCAGAAGAACAGAAAAGGATCATATCAGTTTTCAAGAACAAGAACATAGCATACTGACGAGCAGAAAAAGGTATTAATCAATCACTATAGGTGACATTCATATACTGTGAGATTTAATGGATCTGTGATCAGAAATTATAGATTGCATACAATTAGATCATACATATTGTACTCATTATAACAAGTGTAGTACACTTAAGAAATCCTTTCAAGTAAGGTGGACTTAACAGTCCTATTGTAAATCTCTTAACTGGGTGCACACTACATCAGTGTTGCTAAATATCTTAACAGAGTAGATCCTAATAGGTCTCCACATCAATACTCCTAACAAGGTAGATCATCAAAAGTGATCAAATTGTAAGCCTTAACTGGCTCCCTTCCATTCTGTAAATAGTGAAGTTTTGTGGGTGCCATCCCCACCACAGTGTTTACTTCCTAATAGGAGTTTTCTCCGATATCATATCTTGTGTTATGTGTCTATTAATTTCATGAATGTTTCTATGAATGTTGCAAAAAATTAAGGTTATGAATTAATATTACATACATAAGAAAGAACATCAGATATGGTTGGTAATACAATAAATATTGATTACTAATGATGAAAGGTGAAAAGTGTTAAAAGTTTTAGAGGTACTGATTCACCCCTCCCCTCTCAATAATACTTCCCATTAATCCCAACAATTGGTATCAGAGCTAAGTCTCTTCTTGGAAAGCTTAAAGGATTAAGAGCAAAGATCATACAATGGAGAAGTAAAAACTTGATAAAAATATTGAGAACAAAAAGCGTGAAATTCAGATGTTCTATGAACAATATAAAGAAGCAAGAATCAAGATGGGAGATCTATTGGATGAGAGAAAAGGTATGGAAACTCAGAGCAATGAAAAATATTATCAGGAAGAAGAGATTCCAGATTTCTTTGAATCTTCAGGATCAAATAAAAGCAAGACATCAGATACATCAAAAGAAAACATCACAAATCTAAAGGAGATCAATCAACATATGACAGAGAAAATAAAGATGTTGCAAATCGGTCAAGAGACCTAGATGGTAAGAATGATTGATGTGATGAGTTCTGCTAGACAAGCTGAAATAGAAAGAACACTGGCTATTGATGACAGGAGGAAGATTACAGAGAAGCTACAAGAAAAGGATTCAAAAATTCAAAGACATGCTGAGCACTACCATGAGATTACAAATTAGATTATTCTTATAAGTGAAGAAGCAAACAGAATGAATGTGGAACTCATTGAAAGAATACAGACTATCGGTGAACTAAGAGAAGAGAATGAAAAACTAAAGTATGAGGTTAGAGTTCAGAAACAACATAATGAAATTATCAGAAAGGCTAAAGAAAGCAATAAAAGAATGGATGATTTTCTTGAAGGACAATGAAAAGTTAACAACAACAATGGTCTAGGTTTTACCAAAAATGGAAAATCATCAAATCAAGCCAATCCAAAGAATGTCTATGAAAATCCAAGACCAAGAAAGCTTACATGAAAAAACTATGGAAAGCAAGGCCACACATCAAATGTATGCAGAGGCAAAATGAAAGGTATTCCTAAATCTACATCTTCATTCATAGGATTTTGTTATAAATGTAACAAGAAAGGACATAAAGCATATGAATATAAGTCTAAGATGGAACAACCAAACAAGGAAACCTACATGGACAAATATTGTCCTACATGCAAAATGAATGGGCATACAAGTATTGAATGCTGGAAAAAGAAAATGTAAGCATGGAAGCCTAAATGTCAAGAAACTCCCTATTAACCAAAGAGAATTGACAATCAGTATGTATGGGACTACAATACTTGGACTAATTGTACAACATGTGGTAGATATGGTCACATTTCTACAAACTACATGAGAACATGGACCAAAAGGTCTAGAGGTTGGACAAACCTCAGAATGGCATGTTTACACTATCATCAAGTTGGTCGTCTCAAAAAGGACTACAGAGATGGAATGACAGAAACACACATATATCCCAATGGAAACACCATTGAAGATATCCGGAGGGCTAGAGACAAAATGTGGAGAAAAACTTCAAGCAATGATGAAGCTGGACCGAGCAATGCAAATGATGACACCCCATCAAATGGATTCAGTGACATCACCACCCCCACTTAAGCAGAACAAGTAAGTATGGAATTGCACTACACCAAGTCATATTTTTCATCAGTTCCATTAAAAAAATCGATAAATAGTCAGAATTTGCATGAATAAAGATGCATGTTATGTTACTTGTTACAATTCTGAGAAAAAAAACCCATTGGTAAAAACATACCAAAAATCATCAATGAACATAAAGGATGAGATGTCTACACATACCAAGAATTTTCGGTCAACACATAAAAAGGCTAAGTCACCTATGTAACCTGATACCAGTTAGTAACGAAGAAAAGTTACAATGTTGTCTTGACATTACACCAATATCTGTCAGTAAAGGAAAAAATCTTAATAGTTATCTCGAGAATCCTTTCAACACTGAGAATATTATGTGAGAGTCTTCCAAACGAACTCTGTCTTCATGACCTGATGAGTTGTTGAGCATTTATGACAGACTTAGGGAAAAATTCTATAAATACTCAACGGATGGACTTCATTCTTTACATGTAATTTGAGCAGACAAAGTAGAGTGAAAATAGAGTGAAAAGAGAGCATTTAGTAGAGCGACCTTGACTCGATCAACCACACTCCAAACTATTCATTCACAAGCTACAAGGATCAAAGTAAGTACCAAGCCCACCAAATAACACTGTTATTATTTTTGAAAAATCCCTAAATTTGAAACACAATGGCAACCACTTTAAGAATAGTAAAATTAAAGAATGATAAGAAGAAAGTTGTTAAGTTGATAAAGAATAGCACCTGTGTGGAACCTAAATACAAGATATTCCTGGAGATCACATCGCAACCTGATGATTATGGTTCAATTTCAAAAATTCCACCTAGGGTTTTGCTGATAGAAGATGTTAGGTCCTATATTCACTACAAGATCGCTGAGATTGGTGATCTGGAGATGGATGAAGCTTAAAAGAAGTTGTGTGATGAATAATAAAACCTGAAGGAAGAACACAAGCATCTGCAAGTAAAAGGGATAAAAAATACCCTATATTTCCTGAGGGTTTTCAAAACTGACTAGATTAGGTTAGTTCTAAGAAGAATGCATGACCAGAAGTTATAGCTAGATGAACCCAAGAAAATCACAAAGGATGTGTTACATGTTGTAATAGGTTACCCCATAACCTACAAACCTAAGGCACATAAGCATCCCTCTCGACTGAAAGTTGAAAAACTCACCAATGCTGTGTGGGATAATAGAGGACTTAAGGTGAACACCATCACTGATGAGCAACTGAGGTTTCGTGCATGTGTGATAGGTTACAAGATCTTCCAAGCTAGCAGGCTTAACAACATAGCATCAATAATAGTAAGCATGGCTTACAAGATTGTCACTAAAGGAATACAAATGGATCTATGTGAGATCCTGCTAAAGCAACTTGATGAGAACATGACAACAATCAGGTCAGCCAAGACAAACACTTGTAAGTTTGGTTCACTTATAATGTGTATATTCTTTTACTTTCAAGAATACTTTCCTTCAGTTGGCAAAGAGAAGTGGGATACCACCAAACTAGTCATAATACAAATAAATGACTACATCAATTCACTAGGTGACAACTTTGATTCAGTAATGACTGAATACTTCCCTGATTTCAAGGAAAATATGATGGAGAGAGTAAGGATCCCTAAGAAACTGATTGAAAAACATAGGGATGAAATATGTTTCATGGTGGATATATATTTCACTCACATAAAACCAGTTGTACTAAGGACAGCCTGGTTACCACCTCTTGACTATGAGATAAACATAGATCAAGCAACAAATGCAATTGATGCATTGGTGAATGAACCACTTGACTGTAAACAACCAAGATTTGGAACTTATGAAGAGGCTAAGTATAAGATAAAATTAGGCCTAGTCATCAAGAAGACTGTCAACAAGAAAAAAAATGGTGAAGAATCTTCTCAAAGATTCTGTCAGTAAATGGGGAGGAGAAAGAACAAATAGAGGAAACTGAGGAATAGGATGCCATCGGTGAAGAGAAACATGAGAAAGAATCATATTCTAAGGCCACTGAGTTTGATGTACCTCCACCTCCTACCAAGAAACCAAGGACAACAGTAGATCAAAGGACAAGAAGCTAAAAAACAAAATATACTACGCCTCTCAAGAAAGGTCAAGTGACGACCTATAAGAGGAAGCAACCAACAAAGAAGCAAACAGAGAAATGAACACCTACCAAAAGGAGGAAAATGTTGGTCAGGACCAAAGCTGACATAGAAGATTCAAAATAGGGTGAGCCTGACATAGAAAAGAAAAGCTTGGCTCCTCCAACAATGGATGAAATTGCTAATTCAATTGCTGTAACAAGTACATGAATGATAGGAAAATCAAATAATGGGAAAAACTTGAGCTAGAGGACCAACATAAAATACAAGATGCAATAATCAGGGCAATGGTCAAGTTCAAATATGTACCAATAGAGTTTATTGACAAAATACCCAAAGAACTGGGTGACATAATTTGACAACAATGGTCATATGTTTTACAAACAAAAAATGAAGCAAGGGAGAGGGTACTTGTCACACTCATGCCTCCCAAATCCAAAATGGAAGAGATCAAAGAAATAATGAAAAAGAACTCAAATAAATTTGTGGCAAAAATAAGAGCCTACAAGGTGCTACAAGATAAATTTATAGAGCTGGATAGCATGAATGATGCTAAATGGAGACAGATTCTTAATCTACTAGTAGAGTCAACAAGTTGTGAGAATTAAATACTTCTCATTGAGACACCTCATACAGAGGAGAAGAAAGAAAAAGCAAGTCTGAAGCACATTACTTTAGGTAATGTGGATGATACTCAACCCATTGACTTAGACAAAGTCATGGATGATATTTACATTCAAGATATCACTCATTATGATTCTGATAAGGATCCATAGAAGGAAGATGATGTAATATTTATATCTCTTAAGGATCAAGAAAATCAACAAACATTGAAGACACCAGGACATAATGACATGGATGTTGCTGATGAGATATGGCCAGACACATCCATCATTGACATCAAAGAACTAAACCCTGTAGATCAAATCCAAAAAGATGAATATGTTACTGCTCAACAAGCTCAAACCGATGAGCAAGACACAAATCTAGATGCAGCATAGGTGAGCACTCAGGATAATATGTCAGTGCTGATAAAGGCCATAAATCTACTAGAAGGAAATGAAGATTCTACAATAGATACAAGCATATCTAAGGACAAGGGTGATGCAAAAACAAAAGACACAATAAGTGAACCAAAAGATACAACTACAGATCAAGCTACAACTAATGATCAGAAAGACAAGTCTACTAATCAAAATAAAGAAGAAGAAAAACAAGTAGATAAATCAAAGAAGAAGGAAAAGAGTGAAGAAGCAAATACTGATGAACCACATAAGAAAACTATAGAAAAATCTGGTGAGACACCCAAGGTTGATGAAGAGACGTCTTCACCTAACCAATAGGTGAACCTTGAGAAGAAGACACAAGAGGTTTCATCTACAAAGCCTTCATCGAGCGCCTCAGAGAAGAAAAATGAACTAGCAATGGTGGTTCATACATTTGCCTCTACTCAAATCTCAAGGAAGAAGAAGAGAAAGAATAAGAATCCAGTTCCTCTGGATGAGATAATTGAGATTCCAGTATGTGATCCTAGAACATTGGATCCTACTACATTGACAAAGTATGCAAGACTTTGTGAAAGGAAAGCCATGTAGGACAAGTTGAGAAAAGCCACAAAGGAAGCAAAGGTACTTGAAGTTGCAAAAGGAATACTATAGCAAATTCTACCTGATACAGAGGTTGATCAAACAGCCCCCATGCTTGATCAATTAGTGGTTCTCGCTGACACTATCACATCTCAGAATATAGATGCTAAGAAGGCTTTGGAAGAAAGACTTGAAAAGGAATATGAATTCAAGTTAGCAGAAAAGATAAGCCAAGAAGTGGCATTGCAAAAGGTGAAGCTATCTAAACTGGTAAGCACATTGGAAACTATGATTTTAGAATCTATAGCCTTAATTCAAAAATTGTGCATACTAGATCAAATCACAAAGGAGTATACTGGTAAGATAGCACAAATTTATGCTGATCTTCAAGCTAGTACATAAGGTCTAACAAACAATGAAGATGCAATCAAATTGCACCAAGAACAGCTCAAGCAAGCTCAGAAATTGAGACAAGACATACAGATTGCAGAAACAAAGTTTAGAGATGAGGTAAATGAGCTTCAAGCTCAACTCTTACCAACTCTCACATTACTGCAAAAGCATATGACAGAGGAAAGAACACTTATTTCCATACCAAAAATGTCTGTCATAGATAGCATTTATGATATGCATGCTAGAATTGAGCTAGAGCACATGGCATTAGAAATTCTCAAAGAAAAATGGGAGAAAATTATTGAAGATATCAAGAACACTCACTCCCACATTCTGGACACTCTGTAAGTTACACTTTTTTGTCACATTTTTTGTAACTTATAAGTTGTACATTTTTGTCATGATTATCAAAAAAGGGGGAATGATATGTTCATTCAGTAAAAAGGGGGAAATGATATGATATGTACAGTTAGACATTAGAAAGAGGAAAGAACAAAAAGGGGAATGTATAGTACAAAGGCAAGTATACATGTACATATACTTATACTATACCGATGCATACAGTTAGGGGGAGTCATATAATGATAAGGATATATACATGGTGTACATACTAAAAACTTTAGTATTATGCACATATCAGTTTTTGATACTAATGTCAAAGGGGGAGATTGAAGACATTATATTTTTCCATTAGTATATGCAAGGAAAAACATGTTAAACACAATCGGTTTACACTACACCGACAGACAGGGAACAACACTACCTTACACCAAAGTTACCGATATTGTCAAGTACAAAGTGTCTCGACAAACACTATTCAATG
The DNA here is from genome assembly GCA_018584345.1 of Thuja plicata. Lineage (NCBI taxonomy): Eukaryota > Viridiplantae > Streptophyta > Pinopsida > Cupressales > Cupressaceae > Thuja > Thuja plicata. The sequence continues at coordinate 388,225 of MU224587.1, read as the reverse complement.
TTACCCAATGACAAAAAGGACAAATGAACCAGACAAGTAACAACAGTGCAACCTGACAACACAGTCAAGAGTGGAACATGATAGATGAAGGGAACCTGATGATCAGTTCAAGGAAGGAACACCAACATACTTTCAGTTCACACCGACGATCAAGAACAAATAGTCAGTTACATCCTGCAAAAAGTGGATCTAACATTCCATGTCAGATAAATCACTAAAGTTTTATATTTAGCTCCTTGATTTGTTATAAAGCCATTATGTGTGGGAAAAACAATGCAAATTTTTTTTTTTTATCAGTTTAACTAATTTAAAAATGATGACATGTAACTGATTGAATGTTTGAAGATATTAAGTTGATGATAATGAAAGATATTAAATCAGCTAATGTATTGTATTGTCATTGATGTCAACTTGATATAATCTGTATGGTCATGGAAATACTGCCAAAGAATTCAAATAACCAATGAATCAAGGCTATGCTATCAGTAATGCATACAAGTCAAGTATTCACTAAGTGACTGCATACACCATCAGAGTGCACACTGATGGTCAGAGTAAAAGAGTAGAGTCACAATGTTACCCGATGAGAAAAGTTACAGTGTTTCTCAATGATCAAAACACAGAGTAACCCAATGAAAATAATTTTAGTGTTGCCCAAAAAAAAAGACAAGGATAAAGATCCCGATGACAATTGAAGTCACACCAATAGAACAGTCAGTTATCACCGATGACTAACTAAAGAGTTGATTGATAGAACAGAGAGTTTAGAAAATGACAAAATGCTTAGCTGTCAAGAAGCTAAAGATAGAATTAACAGATACTTATCATTGTTTTAATCATCTAGATAAAGCCAGAGATAAGTAATTGATTTAAAGTTAATTTGTCCGGTTGGCAAGAAGATTTTTTTAAGATAAATTAGGAGTTTTCTTTTAATATATTATCGAGAAATGTGGAACACCCCAAGAATAAAGAAAGCCAAGAAAAGGGGAAATCATGTCTATATAGAGACAAACCCAAATAATTATGAATTGGTGTGTGGGGTGAACAAGAGAAGAGGAAAGAAGCTAACAAAAATTTGAAGGAGAAGAAAGTCTTCTTTCAGTCTTGATAAACAAGCTAAAGGAAGAGCTAGATTCGGCAGACACCGAAAAATAGTGAGACAACATCAAAGGGTAGAACAATGTGGAGCAAAGGTATAAGTGATTATATTGATCAGAGAGGTAATGGACTTACAATAGATCTAAAAATCTGCAATTGAGTTGTATGTATGAACTAATCATTAGTGTTTCAGTTTAACCATTGAAGCATAAAGCCTCTTAGCCGAGAAGGACTTAAAATTCTTTTACAATTGAGATACATCCCAAGGAGTATCAAAAGGTTTGATCATAAAATTAGCATTGGATATGCCCGATACCTATTGACAGGCTAAGTGAGTGTTTGATAAAGGATGATAGCATTAGATGCCAGATACTAGGTGACAAGCTATTCTTAAATCCTCTAACAAGGTCACACCTAACAGTGTGTTTGTAACCTTTAACAAGGTTGGCTCTTAACAAGGCTCACTTCAGAAGAGTGAAAATTTTGGGTACCGGTCCCAGTGGTTTTTCCCTTAACAGGGTTTCCACATTAAAAATTCATGTGTTATGTGTTCATGTTTTATTACTTTACTATTTTACATTTCACATATGCAATTCTAGATTGATCGGTATACTCTACATATTTACTGTATTTCGGTAAATAGTTAACTGCTTATCAGTAATCATACAAAAGAGAGATTTACAAAGCAATTCGACAAGTAGTAAATTGATAAAAGTAATTCAAGGCATACATCTTGGAGGAAAGAAGATAACTTGAGACATAATTTATGGTTATAAGTTTTAAGGGTTGTTTTAAGGATAAGTTTTGAGGCCACTAATTCACTCCCCCTCTAAGTTATTACTAACAATTGGTATCGAAGCTTGTGTGCTTAGAAGGAAGGTTTCAAGACCTAAGTCAAAGATCTCAAGATGAAAAGATGAGATGTGCCCAACTTGAACAAAGATAATTTTGCTTCATGGCAGAGTAGAATAAGAATCCACTTATCAGTTATTGGTAATGATGTTACTCAATACTTAGATGCTGAATATGTGTTTCCCACAGGAGAACCAACATTTGAACAATTGAGAGAAAAGAATGAGCACAATTTCATGATGATAGAGCTTGCTTCCTCACTCTTCGATGCTGAATTTGAAGATGTCAAAACCTACAAGACTGCAAAGAAGATGTGGGACAAATTGATGCTTGTACATGGTGGTGACAAGAATATTTTGAGAGCCAAGGAAGAAAACCTTAGAGGAAAGTTTGATGATCTCAAAATGAAAGAAGGTGAAAATATCACTCAGTATAGCACAAGGATCAAAGAGGTAGTCAATGCTATCCAAGGAGTTGGAGGTGTACTAGAAGAAGATAAAGTAGTAAATAAAATTCTAAAAACCTTACTGCCTACTTATGCTATTAGAGTATCTGTCATTCAAGAAATGAGAGTAGTAGAAAATAGAAATGTTACTCTAGATAGTTTGATTGGAAGACTGATTTCATTTGAGATAAAAAAATTTGATAATATTGTCTTACCAAACATAGAGTCTGCATTCAAAACTTCTATGAGAATAAGCAAATCAAGTCATAAAAACACTATGAGAAAAGACATTGATAGTGAAAGTGAAGAGGGTGATCTTGATGAAATTGAAGTACTTATGGCTAGAAGAATGCAAAGAGACAAAGGTAAATTACCACTTGTTTGTTTTAATTGTATAGAAATTGGACACTTTGCTGCAAGATGTCCTAACAGAAGAAAAGATGACAGAAGTAATGATAGATCATTTGAAAAGAAGTCTGATAGAGGTGATTACAGAAGCTATCAACAATCAGAAAGAAGAGATTCTCGAGACTACAAGGACAAAGGAAAGAAGGCTAGTTACCTAGCAAAATGAAAAGATGATGACACTAAAACTAAATCTGATGAAGACATTGATATGGTGTTTGTAGCAGTAAAAGATGTTTTAGATGATGATGAAGAAAGGTATGTAAAAATTGCACTCATATCTAAAGTTAGTAAAATGATGTCTGGATCATAGATAGTGATTGCACTCACCATATGACCGGTGATAAAAAAAAGTTTGAGACTTTTGAATACTATAAAGGTGGTTCAATAAGAATGGGTAATGACACACCTTGTCCAGTTGAAGGTAGAGGAACCATAATATTGAATAACCAAATAAAATGTGAAAATTATTATTGGGTAAATGGATTAAATTATAATCTATTGAGTGTTTCTCAGTTGAATAATTCAGGTCATAAAGTAGCATATGAAAATAAGAAGGCAAAGATCTTCAATAAATCATGAAATCTTATTGGTACCAATGAGTAGACAAAAGGTAACTTATTCTATCTGAATGACACTGACACCACTTGGTTGATTGCTACAAATGAAGACATATGGTTCTGGCACAAAAGATTGTGTCATGTGAATTTTGACAACATGATAAAGATTAGCAAAAAGAGAAATGTCAGAGGCTTACCAATGATGACCAAGCCCGACAACATCATGTGTAAGAATTGTCAAAAAGGTAAAATGACAAAGTCTAGTTTTAAAATAAAAATCCATACATCTGATGCAATTCTAAAACTAGTCCATACTGATTTATGTGGACCTATGAGGACAAAGAGTTATTATGGAGATAGATATTTTATTCTCTTTGTTGATGATTACTCTAGAATGGTGACAGTAATGTTTCTAAAAGATAAATCTGAAGCATTTAAGATGTTTAAATGGTATAAGGCAATGGTTGAGAAACAAAGTGGTAAAGAGTTAAAATGCTTAAGATCAAATAGAGGAGGGAAATTTATTTCAGATGAATTCACTGACTTTTGTAATGAGCATGGAATCAAAAGACAGGTCTTTGCACCGAGAACACCACAACAAAATGGAATTGCTGAAAGAAGTAATAGATCCATAGTTGATTGTGCAAGGACACTAATTATAGAGAAAGGCATCACCCAAATCTTCTGGAGGGAAGCTGAATACTTTTGTTTACACATTAAACAAAGTACAATTGAAGAAACACACCAAAAAGATACCTTATGAGCTATGGTATGGATACACACCCAATGTAAGTTATTTCAATTTTTTTGGAAGTCAATGTTATATATTAAGAGATGATAGAAATGGAAAACTTGACTCCAAGAGTGATGAAGGAATCTTTCTAGGGTATTCTACCAAGAGCAAGGATTACAAATGTCTAAATAAAGCCTCTAACAAAATTGTTGAAAGTGCAAATGTAAAGATAAATGAATTTGCTAAAAAGAATGAAAAGGAAAGCACTATAGAACCAGGGACTAAAATAGGTTTACTTACAATGAGGAACCTAACACTCTACCCAACCAACAATGTAGAGCTCTTGAGCAACAGATCATTGCACCCGAGCATCAGGCTGTGAATACCGACGATCAAAATATTGCTCAAGATGATGCACAAAGTGATGGAGGAAAAAATGAAGAACAAAATGATGATCAAGCTGATAGACAAAGAGCTGAACCTATACTTGCAAGATATGTCAAAAGGAACCATCCACAGAACCAGATCATAGGAGATAAAAAGGCTGGTATGAGAACTAGAAGTAAGTCTCTAAATATAAGATGTCTTATTTGTGATTATGAGCCCAAATCTATCAATGCTGCACTAGATACTGATGAATGGATAAGTGCTATGAATGAAGAGATTGAACAGATAGAGAAAAAAAAGACATGGACACTTGTACCAAGACCAGATGACAAATGTCATCGATACAAAATGGATATTCATGAATAAGATGAATGAGAATGGAGAAGTCACTAGAAATTAAGCAAGACTAGTATGCAAGGGGTATGCACAAGAAGAAGGGATTGACTATTGAGAGACCTTTGCACCCATTTCTAGGCTAGAAGGAGTAAGAATATTACTTTCTTATGCTGCATGTAAAGGATTCAAGCTATAACAAATGGATGTCAAGTCTGTATTCCTAAATGGAATACTTGAAGAAGAGGTATACATTGAACAACCAGAAGGGTTTATTGATCCAAACAAGAGGCACATGGTATGTAGACTACACAAAGCCCTCTATGTATTGAAAAAATCACCCTGAGCCTGGTATCAAAGACTTCATTCCTATCTTATAAGTATTGGATTTGTAAGGACTAGTAAAAATAGTAATCTTTATTTGAAGGAAGATACTGATGCTAACATTTTGATTGCTGAGATATTTGTTGGTGACATAATATTTGGACGCAATGATATGTTATGCTTGAATCATTTGCAAATGATATGAGAAAAGAGTTTGAGATGTCTATGTTTGGAGAGATCAAGTTCTTTCTTGGCCTACAAATCATGCAACAAGATGAAGGTATTTTCATTACACAATCCAAGTACATCAAAGAAGTATTGAAAATATTCAAGATGGAAGAATCCAAACCAGTTGGAAAACCCATGGCATCTGGATGTAAGTTGACAAAGGAGGACAAGTCATTAGAGGTAAATCAGACTTTGTATAGATCAATGATTGGAAAACTCGTGTATGTTGTACACACTAGACCAGATATTGCACATGCAGTAGGAATAGTTGCTAGATTTTATGCTAATCCCAGAGAATCACATATGACTGCTGTGAAAATAATCCTAAGATATCTGAAGAATACCAAGGAATATAGCTTATGGTCTAAAAGAGAAGGCAAATTTGAACTTAAGGTCTTTACTGATGCTAATTGGGCTGGAAATATTGATGACTGGAAGAGAAAAACTAGAGGAGCATTCTTTATGGGTGATAGAATTGTCACATGGATGAGCAAGAAGCAAGGATGCATCTCTTAGTCTACTGCAGAGGCAGAGTATGTTGTTGCTGGTACAAAATGCTCAAATATTGCATGAATCAAACAGTTATTGGAAGGTATGCATATGAAAATTTTAGAACCAGTAATTATCTACTGTGATAATACAAGTGAAATAAACATTTCCAAGAATCCATTATGCATGCTAAAACAAAGCATATTTCCATCAAGTATCATTATTTGAGAGAACAAGTTCAGGTAAAGGAGGTGATACTTGAATATGTGCAATCAAAGGAACAATTGGCCGATATCTTCACCAAGCCACTACCAAAGGATGCATTTGAATACTTGAGAAAGAGACTAGGGGTCAGACCCTTGTCTACTGGTCATTAAATTGACTAGAAGGCTGCACTAGCCTGCATATTATCAGAATATCACTCATGTTGATGCAAGAAAAGAGATGGAATTCAAAGATACATCTATACACAGAAAGGTATTTATCTACTCCAAGCACCAGATTTATTACTGATGGATTCAAAAATTCAAGGAATATATTATGAAAAGAAAGGATCCACTTGACATCACTGTCAAAAGCATATTTGAAAAAGATGATTGTTTGGCATTGCTGTCAAAGGGAGAGGGTTATCTCATTATCATAAAGAGATTACATCCATTATCAAACTCAGGGAGAGATCATATCCATCGAAGTATCCAAAGGGAAAAATGTGTCAAGAAAGGGAGAGTAAACACAAAGGAAGAGAATTGCTAACAAGAGACATCACAAGAAAGGAGAACAGTCAAAGGGAGAGATTTTGACATAGAAGAAAAACACATCACATCAAAGAAAGATTCTACATATATCCAATGAAGGGATTGAAGACAGATTGAAAGCTGCAATAATCAAATCAAAGCTATTTGAGATTACCGATAGCTAGACATTTGTACGAGTTACATTAGAAAAGCTTGATGAAACTGTATATATTTCATATTGTATAAGTAATAATATAGTATGTTTCCATCAATGCCAATGGGAGAGATTGATGACATGTAACTGATTGAATGTTTGAAGATATTAAGTTGATGATCATGCAAGACATTAAATCAGTTAATGTATTGTATTGTCATTGATAACAACTTGATATAATCTATATGGTCATGGAAATAATGCCAAAGACTTCAAAGAACTGATGAATCAAGGCTATGCTATTAGTAATGCATACAAGTCAAGTATTCACTAAGTGACTACATACGCCAATGGAGTGCACACTAACGGTCAGAGTAAAAGAGAAAAGTCACAATGTTACATGACGAGCTAATGCACTGCATTACCGATGAGAAAAGTTACAATGTTTCCCAATGAGAAAAATACAGAGGAACCTGACGAAAATAATTTCAATATTTCCTGATGGAAAAGACAAGGACGGAGATCCCAATGACAACTGAAGTCACACCGATGGAACATTTAGTTATCACTGATGACTAACTGAAGAGTTGACTGACAGAATAGAGAGTTCAGAAAATGAAAAAATATGTAGCTTTCAAGAAGCTAAAGATAGAATTAACGGATACTTATCATTGTTTTAATCATCCAGATAAAGTCGGAGATAAGTAATTGATTTAAAGTTGATTTGTCCAGTTGGCAAGAAGATCTCTTTGAGATAAATCAAGAGTTTGCTTTAAATCTATTGGTGAGAATTATGGAACACGCCAAGAATCAAGAAAGCCAAGAAAAGGGGAAATCATGTCTATATAGAGACAAACCTAATTCATTATGAATTCATGTTTGGGGTGAACAAGAGAAGAGGAAAGATACTAAGAAAAATATGAAGGACAAGAAAGTCTTCTTTCAGTCCTGATCAAAAAGATAAAGGAAGAGCTAGATTCTGTAGACACCAATAAATAGTGAGACAACATCAAAGAGAAGAACAGTGTGGAGAAAAGGTATAAGTGATTATATTGATTAGAGAGCTAATAGACTTACAATAGATCTAAAAATATACAATTGAGTTGTATGTTTGAATAGATCATTAGTGTTTTAGTTTAACCATTGAATCATAAAACCTCTTAACTGAACAGGAATTAAAAGTCTTTTACAATTGAGATACATCCCAAGGAGTATCAAAAGGTTTGATCATAAAAGTACCATTGGATATGCCTGATACCTATTGACAAGCCAAGTGAGTGTTTGATCAGGGATGGTAGCATTAGATGCCAGATACTAGGTGACAAACTATTCTTAAATCCTCTAACAAGGGCACACCCAACAGTGTGTTTGTAACCTTTAACAGGGATGGCTCTTAACAAGGCTCACTTCAGAAGAGTGAAAATTTGGGGTACCGGTCCCAGTGGTTTTTCCCTTAACACGGTTTCCACATTAAAAATCCATGTGTTATGTGTTTATGTTTTATTACTTTACTATTTTACATTTCACATATGCAATCCTGGGTTGATCGGTATACTCTGCATATTTACTGTGTTTTAGTAAATAGTTAACTGCTTATCGGTAATCATATAGAAGAGAAATTTACAAAGCAATCTGACAAGTAGTAAATTAATAAAAGCAATTCAAGGCATGCATCTTGTAGGATAGAAGATAACTTGAGACATAATTTGTGGTTATAAGTTTTAAGGGTTGTTTTAAGGATAAATTTTGAGGGCACTGATTCACGCTCCCCCCCCACCCCTCTCAATTACTACTTACTGAAACATGCAAACTAAAGGATCAGGGTCTAGTTGTATACCTTGGAACTAGAGTTAACATTGTAATGTGTGATTCTAAAATAGGTCAAATACTTGTATAAATAGATGCTCAATTTTTTGTGAACATGTTGTTCAATGATGATTGTAGCCACTAAGAGAATCTAAGGATCAGACAAGAGAATTCATGCAGAAGAATAGAAAAGGATCATATCAGTTTTCAAGAACAAGAACACAGGCTACCAACGAGCATAAAAAGGTATTAATCAATCACTATAGGTGATATTTATATACTGTGAGCTTTAATGGATCTGTGATCAACAATTATAGATTGCATACAATTAGGTCATACATATTTTACTCATTCTAACAAGTTTAGTACACTTAAGAAATCCTTTCAAGGAAGGTGGACTTAACAGTCCTATTGTAAATCTCTTAACCGAGTGCACACTACATTAGTGTTGCTAGAGATCTTAAAAAAGTAGATCCTAATAGGTCTCCACATCAATACTCCTAATAGGGTAGATCATCAAAAGTGATCAAATTGTAAGCTTTAACCAACTCCCTTCCATTCTGCAGATAGTGAATTTTTGTGGGTGCCATCCCCACTATAGTTTTTACTTCCTAACAGGAGTTTTCTGCGATATCATATCTTGTGTTATGTGTTTATTACTTTGATGAATGTCAAAAAATTAAGGTTATGAATTAATATTACATACATAAGAAATAAAATCAGATATGGTTGGTAATACAATAAAGATTGATTACTAATGATGAAAGGTGAAAAGTGTTAAAAGTTTTAGAGGTACTGATTCACCCCTCCCCTCTCAGTACTACTTCCCATTAATCCCAACACTACACTTGAAGAGGCATTAGAAGTAGATATAGCCAATTCTTCCCTCTCTTTATATTGAAGGAAGATTTTAGTTATAGTGGGGCAGAGTAGCTGGGTTTTATTTTTCCCCACTTGGGTCGTTCCCAAGAGATTTCTCTCTTGGCAGGCCCTCTAAAGGTAAATGCAAGAAACGTAAATGGATAGCTGGTGGAGGTCAATATTTCTAATTTTCCATGAGGAAAATAGCATACTCTCATACTCCATTTTGTCTCCAAGACACATCAAGCACATGCTCATTTACCCAAGATTCATTTCTAAGTGATGAATCAAGTAGGTCTAGATTTCTGATTATCTCTAAAGAGATAAGAGCATACTCTCCTACCACTCAACTAACCAAAAGAAATGAGGCTTCCTAATTAAGCTAGGTGCCTAAATCAATACTAACCAAAGACACAATATTTTTTTGTATCCCCAAGGAAACCTCCAAAACAAATCATGTGAGTAGCTTTGGATTTTTCAAGTCTTAAAAAATGTCCTGCAATGCAAATGGATTAGTAGTCTTAATGCTTTTGTCTTGGCCAAAATTTTTGAAAAACCACTATTAGAAGACAAAAAAAAAAATCAAAACCCTATAATAAAACCTAATCAGCAACCCTAGAATGCAAGATGCAATGAAATGAAGTTGGAAATAAAGTGCAAGCTCATCACATTTTTTTGTTTGCCTTTGACCTAATCAACAAGATCTAATTTATTTGCTATAATTTCAGCTCCAAAAATAGAAATGCAAAGAAGAGACCCCTCCTAAAAAGCTGAGAGCTTCCAAAAAATGTAAAAAATTTAGCAACATTTTCTAATTTGTACCCTAGGGACCTAATTTACCAAAAGAGACTAGTTTTCAAAGATCATATTTTTAAGCCATTATTTTTCATCAAAAACCAAAAATACAAAGAACATACCCCTCGTAGAATTTCCATAGCTTTACAAAAATGTAATTTTTTCTGAAAAAGTCTCTGATTTGCGATCAAAAATGAATTTCATGAAAATCATAAAAAATTTATAACTCATGAAAAAATGATCAGAAAAATCTATTTTTTGGACTGAGATGCCTTTAAACCATCCTTAACCCGCAGTAAGAAATTTAGACCCAAAATCCAAGCCATTTGTGAGATATGATCAAGTCTTCCAAACACCCTAGGATTTTGTCTTCAACTCAACCTACACAAGGATTGGCCTTGAAAAACTTGAATAAAACAACCATGAAAGGTGTTAGTAAATAGATTTTTCCTTTTGCAAATTAACAAACAACTCAACTCTAAATGTTTGGAAAGAAGGAAAAAAAAACTAACAGTTGGACGAGTTATCATTAATTGATAACTCTCCTCTGAATTGAGAGGTACAACTCCCTCTCAATGCTATTCAATGAATTAAATACTGATTATGTCTTTAACTAGAAGAAACAAAGGAAACTGACATCCATTCATCAACATGAAATGAATGCAATTACATATTTAAAAGACTTAGAGATGAAGAAACAAATGGCCAACTGACCACTTATCTAATCTTCCAAATTATAAAGATAACAAAAATGAATTAAATGACTTGTTCAGCAAAACATAGACATGCAAACCAACTGATTTACATAGAAACATATTTTTGAAAAAAATGACATACGATGATGCTCAGAAACACAAAAGAAACAACCAAATGATTGATTTCAATTAGAGAAAATAAGTATACAAACCAAATGATATGTGACACAAACTCCTCTTTATTTCAAAACACAAACACAATAGCCAACAGATCATTATGTTCCTTTCCATTACAATAAAAAGGCAGAAAAAATATAAAGTAGTTCCCATGTTGTCCCTGTTACAAAACAGAGAAAATAAATTCTCTCCTCCTTCCTATAGCCGACTCCCTTCTGAAGAGAAGAACCCTTTCCCTGTGAAATATTCTTCAATAAATAACATTCCTTTTCCCCTTTCCATTTCTTGTTTAGTTATATAACTGATTCTCGAAAGTCTTTTTATCCTTCTTTTCACTTTTAAGTAATCATCTCTTGTTTTATTTAAATATTATAATATGTTGTAGATATAATAAAATAAGGCTTCAATAGTTAGGGGAAACAATTAAATTTCCTCTAATTTACTAGTCATGGCACACATTGGTCTTAGAGGCTCAATCACCATTTTCACATTTTAAATTCTGTCAATTTTCTACCAACAAAATAAGGTTTCCATGTGAGGGCATAACTTGTTACTCTGCCGTTCGATCAATCTAAGTTTTGGATATGTTGTCCAAAACCTAGTTTTCTCAATTATGACCAAGAGATTTAAACAATAATGTTCCAGTCAAAAGTTATTAATGTATGTGTGCGGTTCTATCAAATTGTCCAGAAATCCAGTTATCTGAGGTGATATTTTTTATGGATTTCTTTGTATTAGATCATTGCTAACATTGGAACTGACGAAGATCAAAAAGATCAATACCAAATCCAACATAATTGTCTTCCTCCTTTCACCATCTCTTTATATACCTATATAGAACATTTGAAAATGTTTCAAACTATTGCACATAAATGAATGAGAAATACTTAATTTCTCTTGCAGCCACTTTTGATAAATTCACCACACATTTACTAGGCATCATGGGGCCATGAAAATTTGTAAGCAATACTATTATTTAAAATTGCAAATGTGTTTTTAACCATTTTTGCACAACTCACCAAATTAGGGTTCTTCCTTTATAAATTGGCCCTGCTGGACTTTAAAATCTATGCACAGAATTAAACTATTGCAGAATGAATTTTGAACTTTGAATTGTGCCTTTTGAACATTGAATCTTGAACTTTTAACTTTGGGTTCAAGGTTCAAAGTTCAATTTGCAAAGCACACATTGCACTGAAAAAATACAAAGATGTTGACAACTTGCTTCTTGAAACCAACGGTCCACTAAAATTTGAACTTTGAATTGAAAAACTCAAGGTTCAATGTTCAACGTTAAAGATGCAGATTGAAAAATGCAATACACCCAAAACCTTATACATTGTAAACCAAAAGGGATGTTTCTGACTTAGAAGCATCAAAAGACTGAAAATTGAATTTTGAACTACTGGGTTCAAGGTTCAAGATTCAAAATATGACTGACACTTGACAAAATACATGTTACTCTTGATTTTTAAAGTGGGAAAATTTTAACCAGCAACACAAGGTTAGAAAATCTAAAAAATATTGAGAAAATGAAGGAAAATCAAGGGCATGTGTCCCATGGTGGGCACCAAAAATGTGTTATCAAAATGTGACACACTTCTATAAACCATTACACTTGAGAGAATCCATGAAGAAGGAAGTCTCAATAATCGACTTATAGCTTCCTATCTATGTCATGAAAGAATCTAAGATAGTGTGAATAGTGGCTCTAAAATGAACCTTAAGAAAAGACCTTTGCAAAGTGCACCATTGAATGGAAGATTCAAATGATGATGCAAATGAGAGATACTCTAAGATGAAATGCAAGAACTAAGCTATGATGCAAATGCAAGAACAAGGAAAGAAAAGCTTGTATGTGGTAAATTTGGCCTTGTTAATCAACCATACATTTCAACATAGTCCTTATTCATTAGATACACACAAGAATGAATATGAGATTATTCATCTTGCTTGTTTGTATGATTTGACCTGTTGCCTTCTATTCAGACTGGGTTTTGAAATAGCTCTCAGAACGAGAGTCTCACAACCATAGACCAATCTAGAATGAAGGATTTATGCTTCCATGAATGCAATGCAATGATTAATCTAGAAATGAAACATGCAAGATTAATCTAAATGATCCATTTAAACTAGAAATGAGATTAAAACTATGCCATGATTTCAATGAGATTATTCTAGAAATTGAAATTAATCTATTGCAAAATGAGATTATTCTATATGAGATTATGAACTAAGAATGTAGCAACAATTCAGTACTCTAACAATGCATATGACTAGAAATTCAGGAAGGGGTTTGAATGAGAAATGGGAGTTCTTTTATAGACTCAGAGGTTGTTCAGAATAAAAATTTTCCTTTTTGAAATAAAACAGATAGAAAAGCCAGTTTAAAATAGAAAGATTTCTTTAAAAGAAAACAATAAATTGTTTTCCCTTTGCTTTAATTGTTTCCTTTCTTTGATTTTAACTTTTTTTTTCTCTTTAAAGCACAACTAATTCAAAGTTTCTATTTATGAACTGAAGATAAGATTTTAAGAGAATATTTAATTAATTAATTAAATATGACCTCATAAATGTGTTTTTCTCAATTATTTGAATAATTAAATTCAATTATTGAAATGGGGATATTTATTTAATAATTAAATATTATTTAATTCCTTTTATGTGTTTTAGCTAAAAGGGGTGAAATTAATTTAATTAAAGTGCTAGGACTTTATAATTAAATTAATTCAATCATAGGGTTTGTTTAGCCAATAGGTATTTAGGAATTAAATATAATGCATGATTAATGCAGTTTTAGGATTTTTTGCATTTGACACTTAGGTCGGGTAGAGTCAGTCAAAACTCAGAATTGCCTAGTACAATAGGACTTTGATGATTCAGAAGAATAACAAATGCAACAAAATTGGTTAGGGTTGCAAAATGCCAATTTTGGGGTGTTACAAAGCTAACCTAGTAAGATTAAAATACCTCCTAGTTAAGCTATGTGATCTAAGCTAAATTCAATAAGGAAATACTAATCTAGAATGCAAGAGTGCTCAAGAATGCTCTAAGAATACAAGTAAAGAAAGTGATAACATAACAATAGCATGAGTGAGTATTCTATTATCCTTTTTTCAAGAGTGCAGAGAAAGCCTCCTTTTAAAGAGCAATGAACAATAGAGATTAAGAGGAAAAATCCAAGGTTGGAGAAAAATCCTCATTTTGACTTTGGTGCACAAGATTCTCGAGAAGCAAAATCAATGGACATGGCTAAGAGGCAAAAATATGTGTGGAAGAGATTAAGAGGCAAAAGCAGATCCCACTCATCTTGGAAAGTGTGCATTCAAAGTGTAGACAAAAAGTCATTTTTTTAAAAAAAAAATTAGGAAATTCCTTTTTCATGTGCACACATAAGATAGGGTGGATTTTAGTTAATTAAAAGAGAACATATTCTTTTAATTAAATAAACCTTAGGATAAAGTGGCCAAACTTTAGACTATCATCGAATAAATGATAAAAAGATGATTTCATCAAGAAATAAGAGATTAAATCAATGTGCAAAATTGATTAAGTACAAGATGTAGTCTAGTATTTAAATTATAATATTTAGAAAGGGGTATTATACTTTACTAGACCATATTTGGGTGATTACAGTGGAAAAAAAACCTTGAGCGCCGAGGAGTTTAGATGAAATGCTAGATACATTGAAGAAGCATCGAGGGTTTAATGGAATGAAGTATGCAAAGTAAACTACAAAGAGTGAAGAAAACAAGAGGAGAAGGCCAGTGAACCAAAAAGGAGATAAAACAAAGCACAACTGAAGAGCCTAAGGAAACTGAGACAACTAAAGAATAGAACACTGAATTGGTTCCCTCCACCGAGAATGTAGAACAACAACAAGAGCTAGAAAATGACACACCAAAGGAACAAGAGAAAGAGAAGATAGAGGAAAAATAGAAAGAAGAGAAGAAGGAAGAGAAGAAAGAGGAGACACAAGGTGAGAAAGAAATGCAAAGAAAGAAGACAAGAAAGAAGAAAGCATAGTTGGTACTACTGAAGCTACATCTCATGTACTGAAGGCATCACGTTCACCAAAACTTTATACTGGTGAAAGTATTATGATTGGGAAGAAGAAATAAAAGAAAAGGAAGGTAGTTGACCTGATCCAACTGATCATTGTACCCCAGGTAGATGTCACTACACTAAAACCAAAAGAATTATCTCAACATCCAGAGTTACTAAGATAGAAAGCAGAACAAGACAAGTTATTACAAAAGAGAAGGAAGACCACTGTACTAGAAAGTGTTAAAGATGTACTACAAGAGATTGTCCTTGATGTACATGTAGATGAAATAGATAGTCTTATTGGTCAAGTGGAAGGAATAGTGCAACAAGTCAGAGAATCGAACAAAGACACTATATTTGACTATATGATAAAAGTTCATGAGAGGAACAAGGAACTGAAAATGATTGAAAGAATTTTGAGTAGTATTGCACTAGATAAGGTATCACTTTTTGAAGCTTGTACAGATATAGAGAATAAGTTGTCTATTATTCTTTCATTATTTCATAAATTTTCTTATATTTCACAATTCATTGAGGATATCAAGAAGAAAGATGAATCTATTAAGAAAGAGCTGACCAAGTAGCTGAAATATGTAAAAACTGAGCCCAAATCATTACAAGTATATTACTCGAGTTTAAAACATTTGATGGGAATAAAAAATGATCTTAGATGAGAAGAAAACAAGATAAGGATGGAACTCCTTGAGTTGCAAGCTAGTGTGATTCCCCATATCGAGTCTACGCAAAACCATTTAAAGAAGGCCAAGGATTTTGTCAATACTTTCGATGGAAGTTCATAGGACATCATTATTGGATTGGAAAATGATGTTGTTGCATAGATTGTTGTACTTTATGCACTGAAGGATACATGGGAGACATCCCTAGCTGATGTAAAGACAAGGTATAAATATTTTTTTGATAAATTATATCAGGATGAGTCTAGTAAGTTATTTATTTTTTGGCATATTTATCAAAAAAAGGGATATATATTGTATAACTATCAACATATATATAAGTGGGATAAGCGAGGAGATATAGTATAGAGGAAGTATTATCACAGGGGGAGTTTATGAGTTATAAGTTATATATGTTATGCAAATTTTGATGACTTTGAAGTTTTTAACAAAGATGCCTAACTAATGACAAAGAGGGAGATTGATACTCCTATAGAGTTTATTTTGTTATCATTAGTTTTTTCAAAGTCATATTGACTAACTAAGTCAATCAGTGAAAGGAAAGAAAAGTATAAGGGCAGTCAGTAAAGTAGAAAAGAGTCATACCGAGTCAATTGGTAATACACCAAGCAAGCCAAGCATCGAGCAATGTATAACAGCTACCGAATCACCGAGCTAGTGAAGAATGTTACCGAGAAAGGAATGGAAAATAAATTTTGGTAAATAAGAGTCAGATCAACATTTAATACAATACCATGACAATATAGAAGATTCTAAAACTAAAGAAGAAGTTAGTTACAAGATCTTCGACTTAGAATTCATGGTAAAGATCTATGGTGAAGATCAAGTGGCAAAAGTAATAGTTTTAATTCCAAGAACAATGCAAGTCATGAGGCAATGGTTACACGGTTTGCTGAGTAACTACTGCATTGAATATGTTCATGAAGATGATCTGACAGTTGTGAATAAAAGAAAGAAAACCTAATCAATAAGATTAAGAGGCAAAACATTGAGTATATAAAGGATATTTTGAATGAAAAGAGTGTGAGACAGAGAGACAAGAGAAGTTGAAGTTGAAGACAAGTTGAAATGCAAAGCAGCACCAAGTACAAAGAAGTTACAATAGAGCAGAGAAGTTGAATGAGTTTGATGCTACCAAGTGTAGTATGAGGTAAAGAAAAAATTGAGCATACAGAGTCTGAATAGCATATGTTCATGCATTTTTCATAGACATTTCAAGAGGAGTGAAAATCCCATTATTGGGTAGACCCTAATAGGTCTAATTTTGTGAATCCTTTAATAGGGAATATCTCTTAGATTAGAGATTGTAAAATTCTTTAACAAGGTAGACTGAATAAGTCTTATTGTACTCTTAACAGGGTAAGCTATAAAAATAGCTAACATTGTAGCTCTAACCGAGCAATCTTTTTGCTACAGTAGTGAAGGATTATGGGTGTCATCTCCACCACATTTTTTTCCTCTAACAAAGGAATTCTACATGACCAAAAATCTTGGTGTTATGAGTTGTGCTTACATGTTTTAGTTCATATTCTTTACAATATTTACTTGCAATGTATTCAGCTCAGTATATGATCAGTTTTTATGTTTACAATTTTTAATGGTACTGATTCACCCCTCCCATCTCAGTACTTAACTTTTCATAGTTAATCTAACAATACAAAAACAAATTGAATTAGAACAAATTAGAGAAATTTGAAAATATAGAGATATAAAACTTGGGAATGTAGAATTGGAAATGCATACCTTCTTTATTTCTATAATAATATGCAAATGAAGCTTCACAATTTTTTTGTCCTATATTAGGTGACCTTTTTCTTGCAGGTTTAGTGAGTCTTCCCTTCTTGTTTCCCATCTCTCTTTTTAAAAAAAAAACCACCTTTAGAAAAATTACAATTGTAAAAAAATTGCAAATATTAGCTTTACTATGCTTCTACTAGAAAACAACAAATTAAATGGATTATTTGTGTTTTAAAATTTGAAAAAAAAAACATTTTTACTATACCAAAATCAAAAAATGTGACACAAAAAAAAAACCCAGCCGACCCTAGTTTGAGCGAACACCCCTTGGAAAAATCTGACGGTGTGTTTCACTTTTTCCTAGGGGGTTCATGTGAAGGGGCCTTCGCATGAACCCCCCTAAACCCCTTCGCACAATGGGATGTTCACAAGAGTGCCCTAATTTTGGATATTTTTGCAAAGGACACTAGAATTCTATAGAATTCATCCCTTTAGAGGCCTCAATCAAGGGCAAAATAAGGCAATCTTCTAAAACAAAAAAAAAATTCCATTTTATGATACTTTGAACAAGCTTTAAAATGACTATAATTTTGATATATATTGAGTTCATTGTGACTTTCTATTTTTAGTTTAATTAAACATAGGTTGTCTAGACATTTAACAACCTCTCTCTTCAATGCTTCGGTAAACATAGCAAATTAGGAAAAAAAAAAGTGAAAAATATGTGTCCAATAGGCATTTATGTTAGCTTTCTACCAGAAAAATAAAAAATGAAATTTGATATATACAGATCAAGTTAGAGCGAACCGAAGGAACCTATGTCTAAATTATATTTTATGTCACTTCATAACTCAATAGACCATAAACTTTTAAACCAAATTGACCAAAATATATTGGATCCTTTAGGTATTAATCTTACAAACCTAACCTCGAAAGAATTACATTGTTATCATTTAAACACATAAAGTTATGTCAAATCGAGTGACTATCACTCTTAGAAAATGTTAATTTTTCATACAAACCACTTTTCGAAGGAGAAGAAAAATGGATACAAACAAATTCCAATTTTTAAAAAAAAAATATTTAGAAACTAGAAACAAAATGATAAAAGTCACTATTTTACATCACCTTCAAATTCTTAGTGGTTTTGTAGCAATATATGTCTAAAAGTGAAGTTTTTCTTCAAAATATTCAGTTCAGTGTCAAAGGTGGACAAAAGGTGGGACATAGTATTGTGGCAACACCCTTTAATGTACAATTTGGGAAGATTCTAAGATGGGACTTCAAAATTTGGGAATTTCCTTGTACCTTGAAAGATAGGACTTCAAAATATGATTTTTCTCTTTAATTGGATATTCAGTTACTTCTTTTTGACAATTGGATAATGCATTTGTTCAATACTTTTAAAATAATTTTGGTCCACAAGTTACAATGTGTGATTTAATGAATTGTAAACAAGGTGCCAAAGACAAGGTAACTGGTTTCATTAGCATACATTAACACATTCATTTAAAAATTGCATATCCTATTTTTGATGATGATGTTTAAATAATTTTTATTGATAATTTGTAAAAATATATTAGAGATAATCAATTGTTTACTGAGCTCACTTCTTTCAGACATTGGTGCACTACACTTCATAAATATCACCAACAAATAGTTCAATTTGAACCTCCTTCATAATTAGATTTGGTTCATAGGAATGAGGTTGATCCCTTTCAAAACTTTCTAAAACCAACAAAGAACTGCAACTTTCATTGACACTCCCTTTGGATCTAGATTTGAATATCATAATTTTACACCTCTTTTTAAATCTTTTCATTCTATCACACTCTGCTTGGTGAAAATGGCATGTTTAAGCCTCTCCCTTTTTGTTCCATGAATACTTCTAAGCCTTTGTACCCTCTTTTGACAAAAAATCCTTTTTTCAATTCCATCTTCCACTTGGCCATGATAGTAATAAGTGTCTTAGTTTGAAACATGAAATCCAAGACCTTATTGATTGTAATGCTATAGTAGTGGATGGTTTGAATGATAAAGGAAATAAATATGTGATATATCCTAATCAAAATTTTCAAATTTTCACCAATCATACTTGCATTCCCATTCTACCAATGTTTTTGATATTAAATAGAAGTAAAAAAAAGTGTTGTCCCTTACAAAGACAAACCAAAAAGACCATTATAAGGTTGACAATAATGTATTAAAAACACACTAGAAGAAGCACTAGTAACCCATATCAGGGTGGGTAGACATCTCGTCAAAAGTCTGGGGAAGGGAATTAAAAAATGGAGGAGAGCGATTTTTTTATGCTAACAAACAACATTCTAGGCAACACTATCACTGCGATCTCAACCACAAGGGGGAGTAGGTGGGGAAATCCTCTTCATGAGAATGTTAGCATAAGGGGTAGAGTGCTAACAATGTTTCACATCATACAAGTGAAGAAGGCTCCATACAGCTAGAGGGATCTATGCTAGCAGCAAGAGATGGAGTAGGATCCACAAGGCCAAAGGAGGCCAAGCCATCAAAAAAACCATAATCCAGGGAGGAGTTGTGAGTCTATGAAGAGTCATCAGAAGAAGAGTTGGAAGCGAAAATAGTCAAGCGATCACCATTAGAATCCATTCACCAATTGGAAACACCTTTATGAAGGGAGAGAGAAAAATTCAAAGCCAAATGACCAATAGAAAATAACCGATGACATTGAAAGGGGAGGCCCTAATAATCAAAAAATTGGGTCCATGGTATATTCCTAATGATGAGAAGCACATCCCCAACAAGAGGTATGGTGGTTTCAATATCAACCAATATTCATGCAAAGGTAGAGAGAATCATGGAGGTAGTGATATAATCCACCTTCAATAAATAGTGATAGAGTTTTTGATGGCCTTAAAACAAAAATTCTCCCAAAAATGAATGGGAAGATTAGGAAGGCAAACCCACATAGAATGCACACTAAGTGGTTCATTGAGAGGGTTGAAGGAGACTATCTAGGGTTTGGATGAAGGAGGGTGACACCCAGGACTTATTTACCACGACATCTTGGTCATTAGAAGAGACAAAAGTAGCAGTAAAAATCCCCTTAGCATAAGAAAAAATCTCAATGTTACCAGAAGAAAAGGGCTTCCAATAATCCATCACCCATTGATGAAGATTCGGTAGAGAAGGCCAAATAGTAGAAAATCTACATACCAACATGCCAATTTGGTATAATTTCATATTAGCCACCACATCACGATCACAAAACACAATAGGGGAGATTTTGGCATGAGAGAGAGGTCAAAATTTTTCATTGGGAGGAAGAGCCACAAATATAGAAACACAAGCAAAGCTCCGCCCATCATCGCTAGAAAGAGGCTTTGGGGCAAGACCAAAATCTTAGGTCTAGAGTAGAAGAGTTCTTAGTGAGAAGAGGTGCAAAAGCACAAGACCCAAAACACACTTCTCCAATAGAAATCCCCTCACATAAAGTAGCACTAGTGCCAGATCGTGAGATTCTACAAGTGTTGTTGAGCATAATGATTCAAGTTTTGTTTCTATCAATGATATATCTAATGATGCCAAAAATATTACAAACCTAATTGAGTAAAATAAGCCTAAGTATGAACATTGATTTACCTATGACTCAAGGGATATCATTAATGCACTTGATGGACCATTATAAATTAAATTATGAAGATTAAATTTAAGCTCTCTTGAGAAGTGCTCATTTATCTAGTATGTATTGTGAAGGTTATTTCTAAAGAACATCTCTATACACAAAAATTCCATCAAGATACATATGATGAATTTGATGTTGTGATTAATATGAATGATGGTTTCATTTGTCCCTTTATAGGTTCCATGACCCTTCATGTCAAAGTTGGTTCTAAGTCCTTATGTGTTACCTTTCCCATTATCCCTAGCTCAGTCCACTTTTATTCGAAATGAGCTATTCCTTCTATCATCCATAATTATTTGAAGTTTCCCCACAATAGGCATGTTATAAAAATCAATCATAGACTTTTTCAGCTCTTAGCTTATCTTGGAAACTGTACATGATTACTTTTGGCCTACTAAATGCCATCTTTGAGACATCATCAAGCTATCCTTTTCATATCATATCAAAATTTAAAAGCTAATAAGATGTCTAGTTGTCATTAAGAACCCCTTCAATTTCTCCTTTCAAATCTATAGATATTGTTACAATTGTCCCACCTCTAAATCCCAAACTTTGAATTCTTCCTACTCCTATTCTTCCTATTTATGTCATCATTCATCCACCTAAACCATATAGAGAAAAGCATCCAACATCTTCCATCTCTCAACTTAATATGGTTTCTTTCAATCCTCCTTCCATTCCTAGAGAAAAGGAAGAAAAGGAACCAATGTTTACTGATCCCAAACCTTTATGTATGCAATTTTTGAGTCATAATAAAATAAATTTTGTAGTGAAAGGGAACACCAACAAAGACATCTTGTCAAGGCTCATGAACTTTCTTCCCTAAGTGTTTTTTTTTCTAAGTCGTCAAGTGTTTCCTTGGTTCCCTTTAGCACACCCTTTATCAAACCTATGGAGGAGCTTTATATTGATCCTCCTTGACAAAGATTCAAGGGTAAGAGTACAAATCTATGTTACACTTTGGGCCAACAAAATAGATCCATCCAAAACAGATATGACCAAAATGGTTTTGATCGGAATGGTTATGGCCAAAACCCATGCAGAAATGACATGGGGGTCATGTGGCATGAGGGGTTTTGGATGAAAGAGTTATGATCGAGTTCATTCTGACCAAAAC
Source organism: Thuja plicata (assembly GCA_018584345.1). Taxonomy (NCBI): domain Eukaryota; kingdom Viridiplantae; phylum Streptophyta; class Pinopsida; order Cupressales; family Cupressaceae; genus Thuja; species Thuja plicata. The sequence goes on along the minus strand of MU224587.1, from coordinate 365,889 downwards.
CCCATGAATATATATAATGTCAAATATGTTAGATGAAAAAAGAATTAGCAAGTATTTACTCGTGGGGTTTCAGTTGAAATAGTTATGATTGAAATTGTTTTGGGAAGAATAGTTCCACCTGAAACATCCTAGGTGACATCCTAAGTGGCAGTTACATCACCAAATTTCTTAGATTACCCAAACTTTTCAGTTCTGCAACAATTTTCTTTAGGAAAATATAATTTTTTTCAGAAAACTAAAAATACTTGTTTTACGGCCCCAAGTCGGGTATCTATTCGTAAATTTTTTATAATGTTTTGATTAGATTTAATATATTTAAGCTAAAAATACTATACATAGGTATTCTAATATTCAAGAAGAGGCTAATTTGAAAAAAATGAAAAAAAAATACTGAATCATATTAAAAAAAATTAAAAAATATATGGATCATTAGAGGAGAGTCTTATCAAAAAATGTATAATTTTTTTCATTAAGATACATTTTATAGATAAAATATGGTGGGAGATGAAAATTGTCGAATTCAGGCATGTTGGAGTTAAAATGTTAGAACGAATAAAATATACATCAAAAAATATTTTTTTCACTCGTTGAATATGTATGTCATCTATTTGAGATATTAAAATTAGAAGAAAAAAAAAGTTCATTTACGTTTTATTTTTTGGTGGGAACTAGATCCCGTGATTCTCAACATTTTTCAACAATAAAAAATTTGGCTTAAAAATTAAAAAAAATTATCAATTCTTGTTAAAAAATTTTAAATAATAGGTGTAAACTTCATCAAGTTTAACACATTTCATCAGTTTACATCATCTTCAAATTCAAAATAGAAATGCCACTTTTATGCCATCGAAATTGAACAATTTTGGTTGTGTTAACATTTTTCCTTTATAAAAGTGTTTGTACTTTACCCTAAAATTTACTAAGCATGAGGATCCTTATTTATCTCCACATGTAAGATCTCCAATTGGGATTAATTTGGAAAATGATGTTAATATTAAGAGCAATGATTCTGATGGTATATATAAAGTTGTTGATAATAATCATGAGTTGTCTTCAATGTTTGAAAAACATTTGAACCTAGCTCAAAATGACACGCATAGTGATTCATCAATAGAGAATAGTCCTTATTTGACACTTGTGGTAGCTCCATCTACCATTCTTATTGTTTATCCTCTAATAGTTTACGACCTTTTTAAAAAGGTGTTGAGAAAGATTAAGAGGTAGATGAGTTGCTATATTAGCTCACTTGTGTAGTAATCCTATTGCGTGTTTGGTTGTATGTAATATCTTCCTTGTAATGTGATGCCTGACATCTATTTTTTTTTTGTTAAACTCTCTTTGGATGACCCTTGTTGCTCCATTGGTGGAAGGAAACAAAGGGGTTGAACTTGTCATGACATTCTTCTATTTTTATCATCATTCTTCTATATGTTATATACATGTTGTGTTATAAATGTATGCTTGTGTTGTCTACTCAAGGATGATGCAAAGCATTGAGATCTCTTCTTTTTGGTCTTTTCCATAATCACCCAAAAATACTTATATTTTTCTTCTTGTGTGCTCTAATTCCATTGTACTTGTAGTACCACTACCTTTGGGGGATGAGGTCAATTAAATACAACCATACTTGAGCTTTCATATTACTTTTCTATTTGAGGCTTTGCTTTGTAATCTTTGTCTTTGGTGCACATTGTAGTACCCATTTTTTTAATTTTTTTTTTAGGTTATTAGGGATGATGTTTTGCCTTGTAATCTATAGAGTCAACTAGCATAAAGAAACCTTTCTACACCAATTTAACTCTTATGTTTTTTTTCATGACTCATGGTAAGGAGCACCTTACTAGGCTAGGAAGTCATGTCTCTTGTCTCTTCTTTTCTCATATGGCTCATAATAAGTAGCACCTTACTAGCATGAGAAGTCATTTGTCCTTCTATTCATCCCTGTTGTATTCTCTATGTGTGTGTAACATGTGTTGATCCTACAACTCCTTTTATCTTGGCATTTGGGATAGATGAGATCCTAGTCCCTAGGGGGTTGGTTTTTTCATGTCTCTCTTGTCTTGGTGAAATTATTATTTTAATATCCTACAATTTACTGACAGTATGAGCATTATGTCATAGTCCAACTAAAATGGGCACTAAAAATAGTGCCATAAATTGTATCCTCCTAAATTTGCATGCTCAAACCTAGATCTCACTTTGGAACTCGTGGTTTTGTGCCCCCTAATTTGACTAATATTTCTCATCCTAGTGCTTGACATTGTTTGCATTATACTTTTCTCATTCCCTAACGTACAATCTAACCCTCCAAGAATAGGCTAGCGCACCTAGAAAATAGTCCCCTTGGACAATGGCATAGTCCTAGTGTGCAGCCAGAAAGGGCCAATTTTATAATACGTTATTGGTTGATCTTTTGTGAGTAGGAGAACATTATCCATGTCGGCCTTCTTTAATGTTTTTACATGCTTCCTCAAGGTTAACTAAAAAATGAGGCTCTCTCTCTCTCTCTCTGACCCATGATATGGATCATCTTTAGGTGATCTTTTATGGTAATCATATCATTGTGCACAATGTAGACTGGTGTTGTTCCATGGTGTTCACTTTCCTCTCTAGATGTGTTTACACCTGTACCTTAAAGGATGCAAAATACCAAAAGAGTGTTGTTCAAATT